>PVJI01003789.1:0-11836 GCA_004026765.1 Micronycteris hirsuta | reverse complement strand
ATAGGAGTTAATATTGGAAAAGCTGGCATTATAATTCAGTTGGAAAGAAAGATTATTAAATATTGGTATTATTTTGTTATTCATTTGGAAGTAAACTCTTACCTTAGACCATTTATAAAAATGTATGCCAAGTGGATTAATAAAAGTCAATGTAAAATGAAATGTTTATGAATATGAAGAAAATTTAGGAAAATGTTTCTGTAACCTTGTGGGTGAGCAAAGATCAGGAATCAAAACAGGAAATTTAGAGGCAATTAAGAAAGTGATCAATAGACATACAAATAGAAAAATATTTCTAAGTGGGAAAATGGATAATAAAAAACGAAAAGACAAGAAACTGATCGAGTCAAATATACATAGTATGTGATAGGCAAAAACTTAATACCTCCAATTTTCAAAGAGCTCTCACAAATTGAATGGAAAAACAACAAAACAGGAAAAATGTTCATATTTATAGAAACTAAAATGAAATGACTAATGAACCAATGAAAGACTTTACACCTCATTAGCATTCAAGGCAAGGCAGATTTCAAGGACAATTTTCACTTGCCCAATGGCAAAAAATAAAAGGTTGATAATATTCAGTACTGGTGACAATCTGTATACCTTTGTGTGCTGCTGTGGGAAGGTGCATGGAGAACCTTTATGGAAAGTTATCTTTCAATACTTGTTAAAAATGTAAACATGGGCATGCAGCTGGCCCAGCCATCCTAGCTACGGGCATCTATCCTACAGGATTCAACACACCATAATATAAGGGAGAGCTATAGGCATACCCAGGCAGCTTTTTCTTACATGGTAAAACTGGAAATAGCTTGAATGTTTCTCAGTAGAAAAACAACTGGATTAATCGTGTGCATTTTTCCTGTGAATGATTACTAGAAAAAGTGAATCACAGCTATATGTTGACTCAGAGAGATGCAGCGATACATTCTTCAGGGCAAAAAGAGTCTTGGGGGTGAAAGATAAGAGTGCGGTATAGTTTCGGTAAAAAGCACAGATGCTCTCTCACACATGCCTGTGTTTGTGTATCAGCACAGTGAGGGATGTGGCAGGACGGGCACCGAATTAGTGTTACTGAATATCTTAGGGGTTCACTGAATGGGGGACCTGTAAATGGTTTAGCACTACATCTACTATAGTCAACATTTTAAATGAATGGAATATGCTATTATTGTGTTTCAGTTACAAATTTACAGGTGATTATTTATTATAAAGCAATATAAGAAAGCATTAGATTTTTTTTAAAAAGGAAAAAATAATTATATCAATTTGGAATATCTCCCTGTGTTGTCTTCATACATATTTAGGTCCACAGTACTATATATATTTTTTATTAAAGATTTTTATTTACTTATTTCTAAAGAGAGTGGAAGGGAAGGAGAAAGAGAGGGAGAGAAGCATCCATGTGTGGTTGCCTCTTACCCACTGTGGGGACCTGGCCCACAACTCAGGCATGTGCCCTGACTGAGAATCTAACTGGCAACCCTTTGGTTCGCAGGCCGGCACTCAGTCCACTAAGCCACACCAGCCAGGGTGTATTAGATACATTTTTAATATTATACTTTTTAATGGCTGAATGGCATTTAATTGAATTAAAGTATCATGACTTTCTTAACTATTCCTATAATGTTAGGCATATATTATTTTTAGTTTTCTGCTATTATGGTTATTACTACATGAACACTTTTATTCTTATTGTTCTTATTTTGTTGATTAAATTTTAAAAAATATATTCTGTACTGGGTGATTACTGTTCAAACTATATAAGAATATCTATTGATCTGGTGACACACTGCCCTAGCTATAGAATTTTACATCAGATATTTGCATTGAGATTTGCTGTAATCCCTTTCTGTCTCTGGGCAAACCTTCTAAGGCAGATCTGAAAATAATTTGCAAAGTGCTGCTTTTCTCTGCATTTTACTGATACCCCAGTATAAGGGTACTACGACAAGAAATTGTAAATATAGCAAAATGTCTATAATAGATGAAAGGATCTTTTAAGAAGAATTTGACAGCCTTTTTGAAAATAATAACAGTAATTTGCATTTATCTGATACTCTTACTCAACTGGATGACTCCGCTTTCTTTTTTAGTAAAATGGATTGATGTATAATTTTTTTATGCTGCTTTGTTACCAACTCTGTACACATTATTTAAGGAACCACTTTCAGTTGCCTGAGTTATAACAGCTTATTAGCGGACACCTGAGTTAAGAACTAGGCTTCTGTTTCCCTGGTCCTGGACGTTTCCATAAATCACATTTCCGATGTTTTTGCTGCAACCCTTCACAGTAGGTTCTCTTTAGTATTTAGGGGAGCGTTCACAAACACCAGTAGGCTTTGAGACCCCCACCCTTACCTCTGTTTTCTGTTGACAATCGTGAGATTCAGGATTCAGTTATTTCACTCTGATCTGTTCGTCTCTTATAAATGGCACAACTATACCCATGAGACATGGACGAGCACCACTTGACTGTTTTCTATTATCTTTGGGGCTTATTGAATGGGGTTTAACCTTGTTCTTCTTCTTCTCAAGGTAGAATTCCTACCATGGATATCTAATAATACTACTGATATTTTTACTGCCTCTTTTTAAACAACCTCAGCAAGCTCAGGCAAGACACTCTGCATTTTTAAGTTTCATTGGTCATAAACTAGGAGCTCTACCTGATCATTTTCATTTAATGAAGCCTTGTTTTTAGGATAAAGGGGTCATAGTTTTTCACGTTTTATCACTTCTCAAGCAACATCAAAATGTTGTTGGTATAATACCTGCTACACTCCTTCCCTGCTCTGATAGAGACCATAAGACACTTGTAGCAGTGAAGACATCTGTTTTGAAGTCATGTAACAGATGGTACCGTTTGAACTCAACAGAAGTGGAGAAGAAATGGAATGCAAACGACTTGCACAGTTAGACACTATTTAACGGATGTTCTGTACACTTGGATGGTGCAGATTGCCTCATAAATGATATTCCTTGAATTGAAATGCTCTAACATATTTACAATTTCACTTTCTGCTTATTTCTTCTTCTGCACTAAAAGCAAGCTTTTGTTATGTAATCATTAGCTATCCTCTGCCCTACTCTTTTTTTGTCAAACTTACTAGTAATTGGCAATGGGATTGGTATTATGTTAAGCAAATTTAACAGATGTAGCTCCTATGTCTATGACTTACATTCTAAAAATAGCATTTCACAGGACGACCATGGTTGAAGGAAAATAAAAACACATGGAACAATGTCATAAAAAAGTTATACCAGCTGTTTCTCCTATCTCCGTCTTCTTTGTGTGTGAGTGTAGAGTATAATTACATACAGGAAAATGCTCTAATCTTTGGCGTTCAATTAGATGAGTTTTGACAATATGTACACCCATGTAAGC
Organism: Micronycteris hirsuta; assembly: GCA_004026765.1. NCBI lineage: Eukaryota > Metazoa > Chordata > Mammalia > Chiroptera > Phyllostomidae > Micronycteris > Micronycteris hirsuta. The sequence goes on along the minus strand of PVJI01003789.1, from coordinate 8,445 downwards.
AACACTCTAATCCAGAAATAGAATCTTCCATCACTTCATATAATTCCTTTGTACATCTTCCCTAATAATTCTCCTGTCCGCCAGGAAACTTCTGTTCTCATTTCTATTATCATAGACTAGTTTTGCCTGTTCTAGAAATTCATATACATGGAATCATAGGGTCAGACTCTTTGGTGTCTGGTTTCTTTCACTCAACCTGAAGATTTTAAGATTCATCCTGTTGTGGCACACATTAGTAGCTCATTCTCTATTGCTGAGTTAGTTGTATTTTATAGTATATATAGACCACAATTATTTGCCATTCTCCTACCGTTGGCCATGTAGGGTGTTCACAGCTCTGGGCTATTATGAATAAAGCTGCAATAAACATTCCTGATTGAGCGTTTTTAAGGACATATGTTTTACGTTTTCTTTGTTCTGTCCCTGGGAATGGAATTGCTGGACCAGAAGTAATTTTATGTTTAACTTTATTAAGAAACTGCCATTTGCACATATCATTTTACATTCCCATCAGCAATGTATGAGAATTCCCTTTGTTCTGAATTCTTGCAAACATTTGTCTGGTATTACCAGGTTCTCATTTTAAACTGAAAATGTAGCTATTCTAGCGACTATGTAGTGGTATCCCAGTGCAGGTTTCATTTGCATTTATGTGTTAACTGACAATACTGAGGATTTTTTCATGCTTTCGCTGGCCATTCACCTATCTTCTTTTCTGACATGTCTGTTCAAACCTTTTGCACATTTTTATTCAATTGTGTATATTTTTGTCATTGATTTGTAGGACTTCTTTACACAATTTGGATACAAGTTGGATATATTGACATATAATGCTTTTCCCTCCAAGTCTGTGGCTTGAATTTTCATTTTCTTAATGCTGCCTTCTGATAAGTAAATGTTTTAAATTTGTGTGAAGTATCATTTATCACATTTTCTCTTAATGGTAGATTGTTGCTCTCTGTCTAAAAAACCTGTGCCCAATTTATTTTCTAGCTTTATTGTTAAGCTTTGACATTTAGGTCTGAAATCCATCTTGAGATAAGCTTGTATATGGTGTGAGGTATGGATCGAAATTCACCTTTTTAAAAATATGGACCTCCACTTGTTCCAGTGTCATCTGTTCAAAATACTTTCCTTTCCCCATTTGATTGTTGTGGAATCTTTGTTAGAAATGTTTTGGGTCTTTTGTCTCTCTATGATGTTTCATTGATATATTCATGGATCATATTCTAATACCACAGTGTACTGATTGCTATAACTTTACAGTAACTCCTGAATGCAGGAATGTAAATCCTCTAGTTTTATTTTTCTTTTTCAGGAATTTTGGTCCTTTGCATTTCTACATAAAATTTAGAGTTAGCTTTCAATTTCTACCAAAAAAAAAACTGGCTGGGCTTTTTTCCTGCTTTCATACTAACCATGGACAATTAACCTAATACTCTATTCCATTACACTATGAAGTTTTCATTATGCTAATCAAAGTTTTGCTTCCTGAAAAACAAATATTTTAGAAACAAAAGTCTTCTGTAAACATACCTTTCAGGCACAAATTATTACTGAAAAGTCAAGTCTTGCCTTTATACTGAGTACAAGAATTCAGGATGACTTCAAAGGCAGATGTGGGCTGATTGCTGTCATTTGAACATTAGGAAATGCCAACCCAGAGGAAGCCAGATGTACTTATCAACATACTGTGAGTTAGACACTGTCACGCTGAGAAGTCGCTTGGAGGCCGAAGTGACCGTAATAATAAAGGAAGAGACATATTTGAAAGCAAGAAACAGTGTCTGGTTTAATGAGGACACTCTGATGATCTAGAATGTGGCATATTAAAACTTTTTAGACTATTATTTAAATGAAAATGCAAAATTCAAAAGAATTTCCAGAGTTTGTGGACTCTTAATAATATGTCAAATGGGGCCCTAAGTTGCCAGTTTAAGAACCTCAGACACAATGTTTTTAGCTCTCTAGCTTTCTACTTGGTACGCAGTAGGCGTGTATCAATTAGTACTGCTATAGTTTGAATATAGATATTTTCTTAATCATGTTTTGAATGAGTGCTTATGCATGGTAATTGGTTACCATACAACGCATGGTTACAGAATATTCAGGAAGATATAGTAGCCATTGAATAATTTGGGTCCAATAAAATAGGGAATGATTTTAGGACAGTGGATTCATTTATTTATTTACTTGTGTACCTATTATACACTAGGGACTGTGTGAGGTGTTGGATAGAGGAACAAACAGGATTTCTCTTTCATGAAACTTACAATGTATTTGGGAGGGGCATATAATAAGGAAGTAAGTAAACATAAAACCACAATTATGAATTGAGACACAGGCAACAAAGAAGATGATCAAAATGCGATGGTAGAGAAAATCCCTTAGACTGGTGTTAGCGAAGTCTTCTCTGTACAGCAGGATCTTGAAAATGAAAAGAAGTTCTCAGAGGATCCCAAAGAAAGAGATTGAGCACACAAAGTGGGGTAAAGGTGGGAACCTTTGGGGGTGGTAATTGCCAAAACAGACCTTTGAGTGTTAGGAGTGGCTTTGTGCAAGGCAGTGGGAGAGAAGGAAGAGGTGCGTAGATTAGCACGGTTGGAAAAATGTGGGCAACAGACAGGGAGAGCTGATCATCATCTAACTTTTACCGAATGGGCATAAGATGAAGATTGTTTACAAGGCGGAAGTATCATGTGGTGCTGGCTGCACAGGAAGTTATTCAGATGCATGAAAAAATTTCCAAACTAATAAAAAGGTATAATGACAGGTCTTTTTATTTTTTTCTTAGCATCGCCTCCCTGAAAATCTCATTGTTAGCAATGCTTTAAAAAATCTACTCAAGTTCCCCTCTAATATATTAATACTATGTGCTCTGTGGGACTCATTTATAGATGGGATGTTCTTTTAGAATATCATTTTTGAACATCCATTTGGAAATAAATTCCTTTGGGCGGAGACCAAGATATGTCCCATGGGATGCCAAGTTCTTTAATATATTATAGTGCTGGTCACATTTCAAAAGAAAAATAATTTTCTATGCACATTATTTTCACTTGGGGCTACTGTTTTGTGGGTCATATGTTTCATCTGTGAGAATGATACTAATTAGATGTAGCAATTAAAATATGGTGACCTCTTGAAATATCACCAAGTATTTACAATCTTTCCGAAACCATAAACATCATTCATTATTAATTCAGCCATAAAAGTAAATGCAATTGAAATAGTGAAATAACCCATGGGTCTTGTAAAGTCAGTTTTATAAGCTGGCCATCTTAGAAACAAATGTAATGACCCAATAAAGTTAATGTGTAGGATATTCTTGGGGCACATACACCACTTGCATCTTATTGTCTTCTGGTTCTTCCACTCATCTGTTTCGCTGCTACTGAATAAAGAGAGTGTCTCATGGCACCTGGGTTTTCACATCTCACAGACATCAGGAGTATAAATTTTCATTCAAGAGTATTTTTCTCCTCCCCCAATGCATCTCATATATTTTCCCTCCAGACGTAGTTAATATTCTTACAAACTGTAACTCTGTGCTATGGAATATGAATTGCTGATATTTTTAACTGCACTTGGGATGATCTAAAAGGCATGAATATTAGTCTGAATAATTAATCACAAGGTAGATGAAGTTCTTTAGCAATAACAACCATAACATGGAGAAATCAAATGTCAACAATCTATTTGGTGGACTTGGAACTCTCTAGGGTACCACCGGTTTTCTGATTCCATACCTGCCCAAGGTTGAATATGCCTTAGATGACGGGGTGGTGCTGGCGGGGATAGGCATGCTGACGGAATCAGACCCCTTGGTTCCTTTGCAAACTACAGGTTTGCTTCAGGCAAATCTTGCAAAGCCACATCTTCAACCCAATCACTATCACTTGAAAAGGAGAGAAGACAAAAAATAATGTGACCTAAAAATTGGGTATGATGTCAATGAATGTCTCAAAAGCTATTCGTAGTAGCTCCTACTTCTCAAAATTTTACATTTGTCATACCCGTTTTCTTTCCCATCTGGGTGAAAAGTTAGAATCTGTCTATTCCAAAGAGAGAAAGTTTGGAATAAAGGCAGCATATTACATCCCTTGGCTCATTTACTATAAAAGTCTTTCAATGGAGTCATTTTAGAGGTTGCGGTTTTCTTGCTGACCCCAAAGTGAGGGTTCGAACAGAGCCATTATCATCGGATGATTTATCATCCTTAAAACATTGACTCTTTCTAAGACCTTTGGATGACCATATCATTTATCACTTATTCTAAAATGAAGTGGAAATAGTTGATAAATTGCCCAGCCTGTGCTTTTCAGGTGAAAAACAGCTTCCTTCAGATAACTAAGTGCCTGACTTTCTTTACCTCACCGTCTGAACCATTTGTAGATTTTTGTTCTCCAAGTTCTTGCTCCATCCACTTTAGGGTTCCAAAATGTAGAACCAGCTCTGATGGCACATTTATTGTTTCTAAAACCACTTGATAAAAACGCAAATGTCAATTTTTCCCCCCAATGTGATTTCAGAAGCTCTGGGTGGTGTGCGGTGTAATTGAACTGTAGGGGGCACGAAAGAATTAGACAGCAGCAATTCCGCCTGCTGCGTGTTTGGGCCAAGGCAGCTTTTTCTTGAGAAAAGAAAGGTTTTATTCAGGCTTCTGCCACGTGATGTCATTTGTAGTGGAATGTAGGAGACATTGGTAGAGTGAAAGACTTCTAAATAATGTCACAGATTCTCCCAGACAACACAAAGTCCAGAAAGTAGTCCTTCGTCAGCTGAAGTCACAAACATCACTATGTCACCTCTAATCTGAATAGCACAGAACAGAAGGAATACCTGAGTCTTCTGAGTTAGTGGCGAGGAACATGTACTTTCTTCTACCATCTATGTGGTCCCCGAATTTGCCCTGGAAGAGCAACTCCATGGCTGAGAAACTTCAACTGACAGTGTGAAGGGGTCTTGACCTAAAAACACTTAGGAGAGCAGAGTGTGGAAGTCAACTCTCTACTACTTACAGTACACAGAGTGAATCAATTTTTGGCCTGCTCGGCATATGGTTGGGATCCACATGGTGCAGATGGGGCCGACCCCACCCCTAGATTCCAGGCATTGTCACGTGGCTCAGATCTGGCCCATGAAAGCCTTGTGCAGGACTCTGGGTGACCTCTTAGGAAAGAAGCTTTCTTCTCCACCGGTCTCATTAAACTAGTACATGGAAGGTCTGGAGCTGCCAGTGGCCCCCTTTGGTGCCATGTCTGGAAAGGCCACTTACAGGAAAGTAGAGCCTAGTGATGACAACCTTCCAATATTTGTTCCCCTGGAATAAGCAGCATGGCTCATGTACCTGCTACAATGCCTGAGAAGCATGGAGGAAAGACAAATGGAAAAAGAAAAAGAGAAAAGAGAAGGAAAGGCTGGAAGAAAGCTTACTGTTCCCTGCAAGATCTAGGGCAAGTTCTTTGGGTAACACAGATACCCACCTCACAGGGCTATTATGAGGGTTTAAAGGAAGTGTATAAAATTGCCAAGGTGGAACCTGCCCACCTACTGTAATTTGATAGGTTTCCACCTGAAGAGCTGGAGGGACCTAAGTGATTTAAGGTTTAAAATCAGTCTCTGAAACACCCCACTCTGCAAAAATTGATTTTCCTTTTCTGTAAAATGAGAGGCTCACACTTGATCATCTCTAAGGCGTTGTCTAGTTCTGATCTTCGCAGGCTTCTTGGCAAAGTCCCACGAAAAATTCAGGTGCAATGACCACAGATTTCTGCCAGGGGTCACTGTTGGATATGGTTGATTCCTAGATTCTTCTGCCTTAGGAATGTAAGAAGATACCACAGGAGACAGTTGAAAACCACACACAGCCACCACTGCCTGTCCCGCGGCAGGTCGCCCGCTACACCCTCAGTATCCCAGCAATATGGAGCAAACAACACCTTTTGCTTTCTTGCTTTCCAGTCATCCACCATGTATAACACATAATATGTAATTCATTGTCGACTCTCTCATCCAAGTATAGTTCAGGCAGGCATTTTCTGCCTCTGAAGAACAGTATTGTGCTGAACTACTGGACACGGAAAATCTCGTGCCTCTGATGAAAAGGTGAGCTTTACTGCAAGCATTTCAGCAGGAGTTTGGCCTGCTTCTCTTTCCTTCTCTTTTCTGCTCCCTTTCATCTTAAAGCCTCTACTGCCAAGAAGATGACCTGCCTTGCCGAGAACCTTATGGTTCTGCTCAGAAATTGTTCTAGAAGCATTAGTGGTTTCCCTATAACTTGTCATTTCACTGACCACAACATTTCTAGCATTAGGCTGGGGAAGGCGGTGAACATAGGAGTCTGAATATGCCTATGTCTAGGCATCAATGTTCTTCTTATTCAAATAGTCTATTTTATTTGTAAGTACGGAAGAGACTGTAGTGCTCACAAAATCACCATGTCCACCCTACATTTCCCATACTCCCTTGAAGCTGGGCTTGAATATGCGATTCATTCTGGTGAATACACTCTGATTGGAAGTGACACGCGTCATTCCTGGCTAAAGCAATGAAGAGTCTAGTCTGGATGTCATATCCATCTCTCTCCTCTCATGCTGCTTTGACCTAGTAAGCCACATGTTCTAGCTGGCAGAGCCACAAAACAGAGGAGGATAAATGGAACAGAATTAAGAAATAAAGAGTTTTGCATGGAGTTACTGAGATTCCACGGAATATTTGTTACTGCAGCACAGCCTATTCTGTCCTGAGTAACACAGTGGGAACGTGAACACATACAGAAAAAAGAAATAGGCTTCATTCAGAAGCTCGCTGCAGTCCCTGACACCTTAATTCTTAATTATTAGTAAGTTCTGTTATCGATACATTTATAAGCATCGGTGAAGTGAACACTCCTGTAGGCCAATCACTACGTCAGGGAAAGTGGCAATATCTTGAAAGCAGATTTGGGGGCTCCAGCAGGATCTAGGAATTATCGCATGGACATTCTAACGCACCCAAATAAGACACATGTGAACAACGCATGCGCATGAATCGTGACCCAATGGTCCTATAGAGAAATACCCACGCAGGGTCATAAAGGACCCAGCTCCTAGGTGACAGAAGCTGGACTACTCCTAATATCAGTGGAGGTGCTACAAGTTCTTGCCGTGCCTGGGAGAGTGATATTTCAGTGTGCTTTGCAAAACACAGAGATTCCTTTTCTCTCTACCCAGGCTGAAACTGCATGTTATTCTAATTTTACCAAGATAAAAAAAAAAAACTTCAAATAATTTTTTCCCCAAGCAGATTTATTTCTGTTGTCTTTTGATTTCAAGTTCTGAACCAAAATAAAACGAATTTTTAGTTTGATGGCTATAACCCTGATGGAATTTTCCCTCACAAAGAGACAGATAAGGAAATATTAAATAAAAACCCATCATAAAGTTTCCAGTGCAAACATGAAAGCTCACTGGTGATTAAGGATTTCTGTGGTTAGTCACTGGTAAGAAGATTGACTTTCTGCACACTGCTGCTGCATTCAGCTTTATTTACTGATAGGTTTGGTTTTAACTTGCTTCTTCTTCTGATTTTTATTTCTTCCATTTTATTAACTCATATTCTACAGCAGCCCTTGTCTTCTCACAGGACCTCAGTCCTGCCTTTCTGCCTTAGGGTTCAGTTTGAAGGTGAGTTCTCAAAGTCCCTCCTTCTCTCCAATAAGTAGATTTTTCAGGGATGCGCAGCTGCTACGATGTCAGGTTATTAAAGACTTCTTTAGGATCCAGACAATCAGCTCTAGGCTTCTCAAGTGACAACCTCTGGTAAATTGAGAGGGGCGCGATTCTACCGAGTCCCTTGGAGACCTTCCTTTCAGGTGTTAGAGAAAACCCGTCTCTGCCTCGGGGGACCTGCAGGCATTGTTTCTAGATGGTAGTCCTCCTTTCCCCCACGGTATGTGGCATGAAGCAACTGCAAGAGTTTATCCCCTTGTCAGCTAACATTGTAATACTTTAACTTAGGATGTTAGGAGTAACTGCTAAAATAAATGTTACGAACCAGTGAAAAGATATTAAACTTTGTTATTTTTAATTTCAATCATTTTTTATTTTTCAATTACAGTTGACGTACAATATTGTATTAGTTTTAGGTGTGCGCCCCAGTGATTAAACATTATCTAACTTACTAAGTGATCATCCCAATAAATCTCGTACCCATCTGGCACCATACATAGTTATTACACTATTACTGACTACATCCCCTGTGCTGCACTTCACATCCCCATGGCTATTCTGTAACTACCGATTTGGTTGTTACAAGATATTAAACTTTTATAAGACATAATTTGTTTGAACTTATTTGGGCCCATAGTACCCTGAACTTGACCTAGACTGATGTATTACAAGGAGCTTCAGAGAATAAGGGAAGGGGCCGGATGCTATTTCTTTTTTTTTTTTTTTTTTTTTT
>PVJI01003788.1:0-118184 GCA_004026765.1 Micronycteris hirsuta | reverse complement strand
GGGGCAGGGGCTGGGTAGGGGCAGGCAAAAGGGGGGAAAATGGGGATATCTGTAATAGTGTCAGCAATAATTTAAAGTTTTTAAAAAATAAAAATAAATTATTTACTCCTTATAAGGAAATTAAATATCTGTGAAAATATTTTATTAACTCTTAGAAAATAAAAGTGCTGTGGGTATTTTTAAATCCTAATAAAACATGTATATTTATAATTTATTCAATCATATGAAAATGTCATAATTAAGACTGATCTGAAACTGTCCCAAGCACAGTAAAAATGTTCTCTATTGTCTCTCCTTAGCTTACTCAACCTGGTACCTAAAAAAATATTTTCAATTCATATAATTTGATAATGTTACTTTTCCTGTAACAAAAAAGCTAATTACCTTTAATCTTTGCTATGAAAACACACATAGTTTTGAAGAGTCATCTGCTGCAATGCATCCTACTTGAGACCATGAGAATTATCAGAAAAGCTTGGCTAATGAATAGTCTCATAATTAATGGTCTCTTTGTATAAAACTATCTATTAATTCAAAATACCACCCCTACTTCACTCCAAAACCTCTGCATTCATTTTATAGTGAACCACTACAGAATTTTACTAGCTCCCTGATAGCTTCTATATTAAAAATATGGAAGCAACCCAAGTGTCCATCAGTAGATGAGTGGATAAAACAACTATGAGACATTTACACAATGGAATACTACTCAGCCGTAATAAAGAAGAAAATTTTACCTTTACCCTTTGCAACAGTATGGATGGATCTGGAGAACATTATGCTAAGTGAAATAAGCCGTTGAGAAAAAGACAAATACTATATGATTTCACTAATATGTGAAATCTAGTGAACAAACTGAACTAACAAGCAAAATAGAGACAGATTCATAGAGAGCAGGAGGACAGCTAAGGGTGGGGGAGGCTAGGGGGTGGAGGGGTTGAGCAAAAAGGAAAAAGGACTCATGGACATGGACAACAGTGTGGTGATTGCAGAGATGAGTATAAGGGGACTACACGGTAATGGGGAAAAAAGAAAAGAAAGAAGAAAACACAACTTTTTCAATAAGCTCTGCTTGGTCGGGAATGTTGATAATAAGGAAGGTTATACATGGGGGAGGGGGAAGGGATATATGGGAAACCTCTGTATCTTACCCTCAATTCTACTGTGAACGTAAAACTGCTCTTAAAAAATGAAGTCTGCTAAAACAAACAAAACCCCCAAAAGTTGTACTCAGTTTCCCAGAATATCACCGCTTCTTGATCTTGGGTTCTTTGAAAAAAATAGTTTCTTACACTTTGATGTTTATTGCCACATGTTTCCTATTTCATAGCTTTAAATGATCCTCTGTATCATCTCTTACCCCAAACAATGTAAAATCACCTGTATAATGTCTCTGTATAGAAAGTTTAATACAATTACAAAGAGAAGAGAATTCTTTTAGAGTCAAACAAATAAACAACTTTAACATCCTTTTTAGGAAAGGTATTATGTGTAAAATCCTAACACTTCATACATTTAGACTGCTTGATCTTTCTCTCCGAACATACAGACTTTCTAAGTGTTCTAAGATGAAATAGAGTAAATGTCAAATAACAGGAGAAATTAGCCCTGGCTGGTGTAGCTCAGTGGATTGAGCGCGGCCTGTGAACCAAAGGGTCACTGGTTTGATTCCCAGTCAGGGCACATGCCTGGGTTGCAGGCCGGGTCCTCAGTAAGGGACCCATGAAAGGCAACCACACATTGATGTTTCTCTCCTTCTCTTTCTCCCTCCCTTCCCCTCTGTCTAAAAATAAATAAAATTTAAAAATCTTAAAAAAAAAAATAACAGGAGAAATTACAGAAGTATTTCAGGCTGGACATGAAAATTTAAAATGTAGTTGGTTCACATCTGTTATTTATTGCATATTAACCCCGGCTGGTGATGCGGCATGGTTTCAGAAGCTTACCCTTACTTTGCATTTCAGTCCTAAAGCAGACCCAGAAATTTGTTGAGTCTGAACACACACAAAAAGCACTTGTCTACACTTGGCCACCTCTCAACCAATGACTCTCAACCCCAGAATTGAGCTGGAGTATATGGGGAAAAAAGGACAGAGATGAACTCGTAATGCCCTAGACTAGAAACAACAGAAACAAGGATTAATTTTACATAAAATGATTGGTTACTTGTTGTATAATTTATAATCAAAGTTCTGATTTAAAAAACAACTTTGGGGAGCTTCTGGTCAAGATGGCAGCGTAGGCAGACATGTCTCACCTCTTTGCACAACCACATCAAAATTACAATTAAAATATAGAACCACCATCACTTAGAACTGTCAGAAATTGAGTTAAATGGAAGTCTGACAACTATAGAATTAAAGAAAGCACATCCATCCAGACTGGCAGGAGGGGCACAGATGCAGAATGGGCTGATCCCAATGTAAGTCAGTAGTGTAAAGAAACTGACTGGGTGAAGACGGTGAAGGGATAGTACAAACTGATAGTTACAGAACAGTCACGGGGATGTAAGGTACAGCATAGAGACTATAGTCAATGATACTGGGATAACTATGTATGATGCTAGATGGGTACTGGAAATATCAGGGAAACACTTTGCAAATGATTGTCTAATCACTATGCTGTACTCCTGAAACCGATACAAAATAATACTTAAAGTATATTATAATTGAAAAATTAAACAATAAAATAAAGACATTAAGGCCATATACTAATAGAATTTAATACATAGCATAAAACTGGTTATTTACAAAATATACTCACCATTTGTGCATTAGCATCCCCCAGTGACTGAAGTTCATACTGAATAGGTTGCCCATTTTGGTCCACTAGGTGAAATTTCTCTGCAGAAAGAGTCTGTGCTTGAGTCAGGGGCCCTGGTATATTCTGTGATGTGAGTGAATTATCTGCTTCATGAGTAGTGATGGGTAAAACTCTACCAGAATTATTTTGTCCAATGGAAGGATCCCTGGAGTCCATACAGGTTGGATGCTTTGCAAAATAATAATAATAATAATAATTAATCATTTGGGTATTTGTAAAATATAAATATCATTACTTTTTAAAAAATAGAATATTTATAATAAAAATGAAATGTCATTAATTTTTAAGTTAATTATTCACTTTACACTTTGCAAGAGTTGTCAGTTCACAGACTGATACAGACAGAAAGCAGTTCTTAAGCGAAATTGTTGATTTTTATTATACTTTATTTCAACCTTATTAAAATAAAGCTGTCCATGGAAATGCAACCTGAAATTATAAAATATAATTCAACATAAGAAACTTTGTGTATACAATTTTATGAATATACATAATTAAATATGATAGAACTATGGATAATAAAATATTAAAAATCTTGAATATATTAAGTATAACATATTCCTTAAGCATAAAATGTTGTTAAACGGGCTTGGCTGGTGTAGCTCAGTGGATTGAGCGTGGGCTGGGAACCAAAGGGTCCCGGTTCAATTCCCAGTCGGGGCACATGTCTGGGTTGCAGGCCAGGTCCCCAGTGAGGGCCATGTGAGAGGCAATTGCTCTTTTTCCCTCCCTTCTCCTCTCTCTAAAAATAAATAAAAAATAAAATCTTAAAAAAAAAAAAGTTGTTAAATGGCATGTTGTTTTCCTTTAGAATGAAAAAAAGTTCCCAGTTGAGTCCCTACCTCAATTTACCTGAGAATCTGTTTTTGAATCTTCGGAATCATTATGATTGACTGTTAATGAATCATTAGGCTGTTCCATGTTGATATCATATTCAATTCCATTTTCTTCTATTACTTAATAGCTGAAAGAGTTCAAATAGCTTATCAGCTAAAGCCCCTAACATTTTTTAAATTCTTACTTATTCTATTACAGCTGTCCCAATTTCCCTGCTTTGACCAAGTCCAAGCAGCCAACCCACTGCTCGCCCAGTCAGTTACCACACTGCTGTCCATGTCACTCCTGCACGTTCTTTGATCCCTCCCCCTCCTTTCCACCATTGTCCCCCACTCTCCCCACCCCCCGGCTGGCAGCTGGCAGTCTGTCATGTTTCCATGTTCTGTTTTGCTCTTTAGTTTATTTTGTTCATTAGATTCCTCTTATAAGTGAGATCATATGGTATTTTTCTTTCACTGACTTGCTTATTTCACTTAGCGTAACAGTCTCCAGTTCCATCCATGCTATAGCAAAAGGTAGATTATATATACAGATCTGTTACCATAATATACAATCATTCCACTCAATAATTGCTTGACAAGCTTTGAAAATAAAGAAACATGTATTCCAAAAGGTGTGAGCCACTAAGGCCTAGTACAGTGATTTGGGACCGGCGATTCTGTCTCCTCACACACTCCTCTGCCCTGAAGCATACTCAGCAATGCCTGGAACATTTTTGGTTGTCACAACGTAAGGAGGCAGGGGAGGGTTGCTACCGGAATCTAATGGAGTATTGCTAAAAATCTTAAAATGCACAGGGCAGCTGCCATAACAAAGATGTCAATGTTACTGAGGTTTACTAATCTTGGCCTACTATATTGTAGTAAGTAAAGGATTCTGCATTATCTAAAAAAAAGTTTTATGTCTTAAAACTGTAGTGAGATCAAAATGAAACTAGTGAAGACTACTACTGAACATATACGTAATAAACTTCATAGAAACTTTGAAAAACCTACCCATTTAATTTTATTTTTCAAAATACAGCATACATTCTTTTTAATTATTAAAATTTTATTTTTAAATTAACATGCATTAAATTAAACTTTTTTGTGTGTGAACAGTTCTATGAATTTGGATACACATTTCTATATAACCACCATCACAATCAGGATACATAATAATTCCAATCACCCTTAACCTTAATTTAAAGTTATACCTTGTATTTTAGACTTATTTAGTAATACATATATTTCAATACATTGAAAACTTATTTTTCTGTGACAGTATGCACACATATGAACTTGTAAAATTAACCATTTCATAAAATCTACAAGGTTTGCCATTGCGTATTTCCAAAATATGGTAACTATTTCTACCTCAAATATAATTGTAATAGGCTATAAATCACTCTTATTTTTAATATGTAACTATGAAATGTCTTAAAACTGCTTCTCCTTTAAGAATTTAAATTATCACTTGTTATTCTAATCTAATTTATTACAAAAATTCCAAAAACCTGTAGTTACTTCTCGAGCTTACTTAAAAGAGAGCAATTTTATAACTTCCTGTTTTATCTTGAAGTTTTTACACTATATATATTACTTAAGAACAGTATTTTTTAGAAGGGGTTTAAAAAATTAAAAAGATAATTCCACTAAAGATAATATTGCAGATTAGATACAATAAAAGCCTCACTTGCTAGAAAACAAATAATAGGAAGTTTATCTAAAACAAAATCTAAGAAGTTAGTTACATACAGGGCAGTTCCCATAAGACTGTCAGCTGACCTCTCAAAAGAAACTTTGCAGGCAAGAAGGGACTGGCAGGAAGTATTCAAAGTGATGAAAAGCAAGGATCTACAACCATGATTACTCTATCCAGTAAAGCTTTCATTTAGAATGGGAAGGCAGATAAAGTGCTTCCCAGACAAGGTAAAGCTAACGGAGTTCATCATCACCAAGCCATTATTATATGAAATGTTAAATGGACTTATTTAAGAAACAGAAGAAGATCAAATCTATGAACATTAAGATGATAACAAACTCATAACCATAAACAACTGAATCTAAAAAAACAAAAATAAACTAAGCAAACAACTAGAACAGGAACAGAATCACAGAAATGGAGATCACATGGAGGGTTCAGTGGGGAGGAGCAAGGGGGAGGATTTAAGAAGCATAACTGGTAGGTACCAAATAGACAGGGGGATGTTAAAAATAGTAAAGGAAATGGAGAAGCCGAAGAACTGACATGCTCAACCCATGGATATGAACTAAGGAGGGGGAAATTGGTGGAGAGAAAGGGGGTACCAGGCAGAGGAGGGCAAAAGGGGAAAAACACCAGGCAACTGTAATATCATAATCAATAAAATATACTTAAAAATGAAATAAAATAAAATGCAGCAGAGAGATCAGATCAGCTATAGAGTACTGACATTAGATATACAGCAGACTACTCAAAAGAAACAATGACGGTATAAGTCACAGTAATAATAAAAAAGAAAGTGCTGACATACAATTGCATATATTCAAAACTATTTTTTCACAAAACAGAATGAAAGAAAGACACTTTAAGATTTTTAAAAACTGAAAATAATCTACAGATACTATATGAAAGAAATTTCTAGAATTATCGAAAACAAAAATGATAGCAGATGTAAGACCCAATTCTAGAAAAATGGTGAGCAAATTAATAATTCTATGAAAAATCTAAATAAACACTGCCTTTATAAATAATAACATTATTATAATTTTGTATATGTGCATTATAAACATAGAATACAATACTGGAGAACTAAATAAAATACACATAACTCGGGGGGTGATACGAAACACAATATATTAAAACTTATGGGATTCGGGGAAAACACTGCTCAGAGGAAAGTTTAAAGCAATAATGCCTTAATTTTTAAAAAATCTCCATCTTTATATCTTAAAAAATGGAAAAAGAAGGGCAAACTAACTGAAATCTAGCAAAAGGAAGGGAAGAAAAAATAGGGGGGAGATAAGCAAATTCAAGAATAGAAAAACAACAGAGAGTGCCAACAAATCTAAAAGTTGATTCTTTAAAGATTGACAAAATTGACAAACCTTTAGCTACAGTGACAATAAAAAAGAAAACGATGCAAATAACTAAACTCAGAAATAAAAGTGAGGACATCGCCACCAACCTTAAAGAAATTAAAAGGATAATGAGAGAATCCTAAGAATAACTGTACAACTATCTACTCACAGATGACATAGTCTTATACACAGGAAATCCTAAAGACTCCACAAAAAAGAATGATCAAACAAATTCTACCAACTTGCAGGATACAAGATAAACAGGCAAGTAAGCTGTATTTCTCTAAAACAGCAATGAACAATCCAATAATAAATTTAATAATCCATTTAAAATATCATCAACAATAAAATACTAGTGACTTAAGGAGATGTAAGAGTTATACAATGAAATTACAAAATATTGCTGGAAAAAAATTAAACAAGACCTAAATAAATATAAAGACATACTGTGCTCATGGAACTAGAAGACATGAAAATTATTAAAATGGCAATACTACCCGAAGCAATCAATCGCATTTTCTTTCAGTTATAGAAAAGCCAATCCTAAAATTCAGATGGAATTGCAAGGGACCTGAATGGCCAAAACAATCTTGAAAAAGAATAATGTTGGTAGACTCTTTCTTCCCAATTTCGAAACTTACTACAAAACTACAGTGCTCAAAACAATGTAATACTGATAAGATGAGACATGTAGATCAATGGAATAGAATTGAGAGTCCAAAAATAATTATTTCATCTATGGTGAAATAATTTTCAACACGGGGGGGGGGCCAAAATCATTCAATGGGGAATAAACAGTCT
Source organism: Micronycteris hirsuta (assembly GCA_004026765.1). Classification (NCBI taxonomy): domain Eukaryota; kingdom Metazoa; phylum Chordata; class Mammalia; order Chiroptera; family Phyllostomidae; genus Micronycteris; species Micronycteris hirsuta. The sequence goes on along the minus strand of PVJI01003788.1, from coordinate 110,682 downwards.
TACAACAAAGATGCTGGGACAACTGAATAGTCACATACAAAAGAATGAAGATGGACCTTTACCTTACACTATATACAAAAAAAAAAAACCAAAAATGGATCAAAGATTTAAATGTAGGAGCTAAAACCATAAGGTTCTTAGAAGAAAACATCAGGGTAAGTCTTTATTACTTTGGATTTGACAATGATTCCTTAAATATGACACCAAAAGGACAAGTACCAAAAGAAAAACTAGACATACTGGACATTATCAGAAGAAAAACGTCTGTGCAATGGACACCATGACAAGCCACAGATGGGAGAAGGTATTTGCAAATCAAATTTCTGAAAAGGTCTAAAATATATAAAGAACTCCTACCATTCAACCACAAAATAAAAACCCAAAACAGGTTTAATTTTAACCTAATTAGAAAATGGGCAAAGGGCCCTGGCCACGCGGCTCAGTTGGTTGGAGCATCATTCCATGCACAGAAAGGCTGCCAGTTCGATTCCAATCAGGGTACATACCTAGGTTGTGGGTTCAATCCCAACTGGGGTACATACTGGAGGCAACCAATTGATGTTTCTTTTTCACATTGATGTTTCCCTCTCTCTCCCCCCGACCCCCCACTCCATGGAAACATGTCCTTGGGTGAATATTAAAACAAAAATGGCAAAGGAGTTGAATAGACATTTCTCCAAAAAAGACATACAAATGAAATGGCAACAAACACATAAAAAGACGTTCAAGATCATTAGTCATTAGCAAAATGCAAATCAAAACAACAATGAGATAAGTTCATACCCACTAGGATGGTTGTATTTGAAAAAAAAAAGAAAGTAAGGGATTGCAAGGATGTGGAGAAAGGGAATCCTCATGCATCATACTGCTGGGTACGTAAAATGCTGCAGGTGCTATGAACAACATTTTGGCAGTTCCTTAAGAAGAAAAACAGAATTACCACATGAAAACAATTCCACTAGGTGTGTACGCCCCAAAATTGAAAACCTGTTCAAATATAAACTTGTACACAAATGTTCATAGTAGCACTACTCGAAACGGCCTAAGTGGAAACAACCCTAACGTTCATCAGCTTATGAGTAAATAAACAATATGTGGTATATCCATATAAAGGAATAATATTCAGCCATAAAAAGGAAAGAAATACTGATACAAGCTACAACACAGATGAACCTCAGAAGCCTTAGGCCAAGTGATAGAAGCCAGACAAAAAAGTTACATATTACCTAGTTCCATTTATATAAAACATCCAGAATGGGTAAATCCATACAGATAGAAAGCAGACTGGTAAATGCCAAGGGCTTGGGAGAGGGGAGAATAGGGAGTAACTGCCAACTGGGTACAATGTTTAATTTGGAGGAAATAATATTTTTGAATTAGATAAAGGTAGTACATATGCAATAAAGAAAATATTGTATATGTACTTTATTTTTTTGTGTGATTTACATAAGGATAGCTTTCTTCCTTTAAAATAAGTTAAAAATGGCACCGTGAAAAGTTTAATTTAGAGGTGAAGAAGCAAGTAGAGCGGAGGCTCAGAGCACTGAAAAGGCACTGAGCAGGCCTGACTGGGTCGGATGCTGCAGTGCAGACCTGCAGCAGGATGACAGCCCCAGGAAGTGCACTAACAAGGGGTGGGGAGGACATTGACACAGGGAAGAGTGCCAAGCAGAAACCCGTTTCTTCAAAGCTTTGCCCAGACTAGGAATTTTGTCAATGGAAGAAATGTGACTTATTTTTCTAGTCTTTTGGAAACTCAAAACTCAAAACTTTTCTTTCGGTATGTACTACAACTATACTATGGGTAAACATAGTATACCCACTTTCGTGATTACACCTGGAAAGTACTACTTAAAGTAGTTCCTATACACACAGGTGGGTTTTGATACCTACTGACCTAACCCATTGCTGAATTGGAGATTAAAAGTACATGTTTAAGATACAGACACCAGTTTACAAAATGATTTGAATGCAACAAAAAATATTACTCCTTCCTTCCCTAGCCCTTCTACCAATTTGAATTGCCTTTTACTATGTCAAAGTATTTTTTTAAAGAATAAGATATTAATATTAAATAACTAGGTATAAAATATTCTTCTTCCAACAGGCAGCCACAAACAGAACAAAGGATTATATACAAAGTGTAATTTGACTTTTTCCTTAATTTGTAATGGACAATAATTAACTTTTATATAGCTATTGCTTTCAATTAAAAATAAAATTATTACCTTCAGGCAGTAGCTCAAGTTTATATTCCAGGCCTTAAGCATTCTACTACCCCCCAAAATGCCCTCTTGTCCACTGAAGTTCTTCCTTTCTGCAGCGCTAAAATCATGATAGTGGCTTCATTTGTGTGAAAGCTATAATTACGTCTTCATAGCAGCATATTTTTCTGTAATGAGAAGATATTCAATGTATATTCTATGTTCCCACAGATAAAGAAAAATACTAGATTTTGTTATGCAGGTTTTACTACAAAATAGCCATTATGAGCCTGGTGTAATGGAACCATCAGTTGACTCAACTGAGGGAACTAAAGACCAGAACTGACTTTACAGATAACTGCCTTTGTCTCGCAGTATGTGACTTAACCTCCTTTCTTATCTAAAGTTAAACGTTTGGACTAAGTTTTTTGTTTCAATTCTCAAATTCCAGAACTAGTGAAACAAAGGCCTCTGCAGTGAATTACATTTTTTTCCACAATGAAAACATTTACTAATACAGCATCTTTTGGAAGCTTCAGAATAAAGGCCTCCTCCCCAAACCCCACCCACTATAAAACCCTGGAATTGATGTGACATGCTTATTTCTTAAGCAAGTAGTGTTGGGGTTGGGTAAGAAACCAGAAAGGAGAAACTATTAAATATATGGTCTACCACGGGTGTCCAACCTTTTGGAGTCTCTGCAATACACTGGAAGAAGAGCTGTCTTACGCCACACATTAAATACATTGCAACATATAATCACACAAAGAATCTCATATTTTTAAGTAAATTTACGATTTTGTGTTGGGCCACATTCATAGCCATCCTGGGCTGCATGCGGCCCGCTGGCCACAGGTTGGACACCCCCGGACAGTTAATGACTGGACTTCAAAACACACACTAAGGCATTAAATTTCGCTGGCAAATTGCTTTCTAGAATGTTTCATGTAACTTTTAAAAAGTGGATTTTACCTTATAGTGAAAGCAAAGATCAGGAAAAAAGTGTTAAATTAGAAGTTTATTTTTATTTATAGGGAAAAAGCCCTTTTTATTGTTTATTCACATTTAATACATGGCAGAGGAGGAGAGACTACTCAGGTTGGAGTCACTCATATCTCCCTGGGCCATGCTTACTGCCGTTCTGATTTTTTTTGTTCTTCAATTATAGTTGTCTGCATTTTCTCCCCTTTCCTCCCCCACAACCCATCCAACCCCACCTCCCTCCCTTGTTTTCACCCTCCCCCTTGGTTTTGTCCACCTGTCCTTTATAGTGGTTCCTGAAAACCCTTCTTGTTTTGATTTTATTCAACAACATTTCTATTTGCTCAAAAATTAAGAGGCAATTCTCAGCTGCAATTTCTAAAGACCTATCTTAACATCTGATTATTTCATTTTCTGCCTATAGGCTTTTGTGTAGTAAAATTTATCCATTAAAGCCAATAGTCTGAGAATAAATCCCCAGACAGAAGAGCTAAAGAATAAAGCCACTTGAGGTTTAGTCTTAGAGTTTCTCTTAATTCTATGTACCTTGATTAGTGTCTCAAGATTTAAAGGATCTTGAAATCAGTATCAGGTCTTATTAAATGCATCAAAAAAATATTGCTCAGAAGTACTTTAGAAGATAAAATGTCTCTCATCTTTCAGAGAAGGTAAATGACATCTTTTAGGGTAGCTACCTTTTACAATGTATACAAACTGGATATGAATCAGGGGTGTCAAAATTAAATCAAGACTACTAGTTCACAAATATTTTAGAGAGCCATTTATTTTTTAAGGATGGGTTTTGAAAGTTATAGCATTCTAAATCAACACCAAAATTTTAAATGTTGCAAATTTATATAGAAATAATAACCTATTTTTCAGTGAAAAAAATTTAAGACTAGTGTTCAGTGTCTCTTTTATGTAAGGTTTGTCCTCCCTATAAATTTCCTTGTAATCTTGGTTTCTATCCATTTCTTACCCTGTATATACACACCTCTTTTTATCTCTTTACTCTTTGAAAACTTCACAAATTATTTCATGTAATCCTCATAATGACTCTGAGGTAAATCTTATCATCTCTACTTATAGATAAGAAAATCACCCGGCTGGTGTAGCTCAGTGGATTGAGCGCGGGCTGGGAACCAGAGGGTCCCGGTTCGATTCCCAGTCGGTGCACATGCCTGGGTTGCAGGCCAGGTCCCCAGTGAGGGCCATGTGAGAAGCAACCATTCATTGCTCTTTCTCCCTCCCTTCTCCTCTCTCTGAAAATAAATAAAATCTTTAAAAAAAAAAAAAATCAAAGTTGTCAAGTAACTTTCTTAACATCAGAGAGCATTAGAGCTCAGATTTACACTAAGTGGGGGGAAAACCCCCCCCACCAAACAATTAGGGGTCCAAAGCCCATGCACAGTCTTATACCAAACCACACCACCATATACCGAAAAGTAAGAAGAAACCTATAATGAAAAAATATTTTTCAGGTTGTTGCTCTCCAGATAACAGTGTGCCTTCATAAGGACCACAGTAAATGAATGGTGTAGAAAATCATTAAGCAAAACTTTGCAGTTAATATTCTAAGTAAACTTAAAAACACTCACAGTAAAGTACTAACTACCCTAGGTTTCCCATGGAGACAACACCAAAATTAAAGCCACGTCACTGTTGATAACACACCAAAGCCATCATACGGGGTGTTCAGTTATTTTGGACCACTTCTTAACCAGTTTTTCCTTAACTTAGTTCTCAGTCAAATGAAAAACGTATTTTATTGAATTCAACATTTCTGCATTGCCCCTTAAGTTTTATCTTATTGAGCATTTAGGTTTATGTATCTTACAGATATTTTTCAATTCCAATTAAGATGAACTTACATCGACTTATCAGGTACTGTATTTTTTATTTTGATAAATTTCAAATTATTAATTAAAATGTAATAATCTACTGATTATATAGTTTTAAAAGATGTTCTGACCAATGAGGTATTATGAATAATTTTTAAATTATCTGAAAAAGAACTTAAGTAATTAAAGATTTATTTCAAATTCAATGAAATTTAATTCAGGCAATTTTACTGCTTTAACTTAAAAATCACTGATTAAGAAGAATGATGTTAAAGCTGTCAAAAGTCGTCCTGACCGATGTGGCTCAGCTGCCTGGAGCGTCCTCCCTTAAACTGAGAGATCACAGGTTGATTCCCAGACAAGGCACATACCTAGGTTTTGGGGTTGATCCCAGGTAGGGGCAGGTATCGGAGGCAACGGATCCACGTTTCTCTCTCACATCGATTTTTTTTTTCTCTCTCCCTTCCTTGCTCTCTAAAAATCAATATGTATATATTTAAAACTGTCAAATTTCTTTCCCCTTCTACCAAATTAAAAAATACATATGGATTAAATAGGGAGACTTCAATTAGGCAACTGTTAAAAGCCTCATGTGGTCTAACTTCCTTCATGAATGCAATTCTCACCATTACAATGAATCATATGGTTAAATGCCCACATTTATTAGCCAGCCCAGTCCTTTCTTAGGACTTCAGCACAGAGGTTTTGTAATTTTATTCCTCTAACCATGAAGCTATTCTTCCTTATTTGATCACATTGGCAAAGCCGGTTTAATTGATATCTAACTGACAATGATAGTAATAATAACTAACATCTACTAGGTGGTATTTCATTCTCACGCTGACCCAAGTGTGGCAAAGAGAGGTTAATAGAGGGGGCTGGCAAAAGTAGGTTTACAATTGCTGGTAAGGAAAAAGACATGCAGGTAATAATGATCACAACAGCTTTCTTAACTGTTTCACGTACTCACAACTGTAAACCTAAAACTTTTGCCTACCCCTTATGTAGGAGAGGCAGCATTGGAACCCAGGCATTTGGTTCCAGGACACGAATTCTAAAAATCGAAAATAGTCCTGTTTTATCATTACTCTCTAATAAAAGATTGGTTTTCGCTTGTTTAAATCACTTCTCATTCTATGGTTGATTGAAATATCCGGTGTCTGCCTAATTAAAGTACATCTTTAAGCAACTTGTTGGAATAAAAAAAAAAAAGGAAAGCTTTAGTTGTCTTCACCCGTACACATACCGCTCTGCCCACAAATTTTGCAATCCAGTTCTGCCTGATTCTAAACTGCTGTCTCTTGAAGTACCCCGCTTGGAGCTTTTTTTGTGAAACGCCTTAAAAAATGACTCAAATCTGGATAGCATCTCTCCGTCCATCCTTCCTCAGAAAAACAACTATACGTAACTACAATAATTCTCGGTCATCGAGAGTAAGACAGACGCCTTTGGGTGTCTTCAAGACCCCCAAAAATCAAAAAGCGGAGGAGGTGGTGAGCGAATACTCCTCCGCTGTTCTAAATACACAAAGGGGCTCATAAAGAGCTGGGGACTTAAAAAAGGGACGAGGGGCAGCGCGAAAAACCGCACTGGGATCCCCTGCCCAAGGGGTCCGACTCCTTCTCCGTGGCGGGGCTCAGCGACCCTCCTCAAGACACCTAACCTCCACATTTTGCTGACTGCCTCTCCGGGACACGCAAGCCTCGTCGGGGGCAAAGTACTAGGCCTGGCCATGTAAGGCTCCATAAAGGACCCGAGGCGGGGTGCAGACGGCGCCACCAGGGCCCAGCCGCAGCTCCGGGCGGAGGCCGGCGGCCGGCGGTTGCTTAGGGACCGGCGGGTCAGGAGGTGATGGGAGGAGGAGGCAGGAGGAATAAAGGGGCGTTGTGAGATAGCGGCCGGTCCGTCGGCGCAGACAGCTCTGCCAAACCTCCGACTCCCCTAGTCCCGCTGCCGCCGAGAGCTCTACAGGGAGATAAGGGAAGTCCGCAAAGTGCTGGAGCAGAGGGGAGAAAATTCAAAACGAGTCTACTCAACCTCGTCTTGGCTCCGAGGCCCCGCCATGGAGACCAGCACACTGCGCAGGCGCATCCCTTCCGAGATCGCGCAGCGCGGTACCGTGAGATAAGACCACTATCGGCCACCGTTGTTAGTTTCCATTTTGATTCGGGTTTCCTCCCCACCCAACCCCCGCCCCGCACTTCTGTGGATTTAAAGCGTGAAGCTAGAAGGGAGACCTTACGAAGAATCTCGGTAGAGTGAGGTTCTGCTTGTCAATATGCGTGATAGGATAAACCCGGTACGGCTTTAGTACATTAAAGCTGGAGAGGAAATTTAATGAACATCTGGCTGGAATCGGGATGGTTTAACGCAGATAAGATATCCTGAAAACAGCGTGGCAAAAAAGACTACAGTTCCCAGTGCTTATAGCGTCCGAGAAGCGCTGCTTTCTGGGGCTTGTATTATCTAGGAGCTGTGCTTCAAGTATCGGGTCTAAAGATAGACTTTCACATTTAAGAAAAGAAAGAGCTAGACAAAATCAGATTTGAATTGGGTCCTTCTGTATTTTCATGTTCGATCACAGGCCTAAGCATATGAAAAGAAACAAAAAGATTAAAGGGACACGCCATCTTTAAGACTTTGCTTTCCCAATCGATGATTCCTAAATCTAGGAATAGGTAGTTGATGTTTGTGGGCTGGGCGTCTGTGGAAGGGCCACCTCGTGGTCTCTTCTGGTTTGTGGAGGCCGAAGGGAAGAAGGCGGAATTCCAGCCCTGGACTGCAGTTTCTGCTTCCCTGTGCAGTCTGATTTAGAGCTGCCTCTCTTTGTAGTCCGAAGGGACCAGAGTGCGCGTTGTCTGTTACCCCGTACGTTTCTGTGGGCGAGTTTTGTGCCCACTTTCCGCGATGGCTCAGCTCCAGACACGTTTCTTCACTGACAACAAGAAGTAAGTAAGCTTCTCTCCTCTCCCGTATCAGGGACCCCTTCGGTATAACCTTGTGGATCCTTGTCTTTGCCATATTCACTTTTACACAACACCCCTTCTTTTTTTCTTTTCTTTTTCGGCGTATTTTCCGCTCAAGCGGAACCGGTACCTAGAGGATTTCTCAGGGTCCGACCTCTAATATCACCTCCTTACTGTTGGGCTTCTCAGACTCTATACAATTTAAACTGTGAATGGGGAGGGGCCGGAGGGCTTCAGGCTTGCGTTTTGAATGAAGCACATTATGTAATTGAACAGTGGACCAAGTCGTTACAGGCAGCTAGCGGTGTTTGTTTCTGAAACACAATTTCATTTTCTTAAGTAGATGGTAGACGATGATTTCCTACACCAGGCTAGAAAGTGGAGCTCTGAAGAGGGGGTTGGTAGAACTGTTTTTTTGATAGGAGTATGAAGTCAAAACAGTTACAGATTTGTGTGTCTGTGTGTGTGTGTACATATATATGCACATATACAGGTATACAGACTTGTATAAACGGGGTATATAGCTGTGTGTCTACATAATGTATAAACATTTTCAACAGTAGTCCCCAGGTCTGTAGCATTCATTTGAAACCTAATTACATTCTGCCATATGGGGTGTTTGTAGTTTTATGAGTTGACCTGGTAAATCATAGTCACTCCTTGTGTTGTTGCTTACAGTATACATAAATTGTATTATCAGTGTACCTGAATGTATATACTTAAGTCTCAACACTTCTCAAGTAATGTGATTATGCAATAGCATAGCCACTGTACCTTTTCTATTGAAATTTTTATTATTATTGGTTCACATGAAGTCTTAAGAAATAGACAACTGTATTTTAACCCCTGAGATAAACTAATGTCGTGTGTGTGTGTGTGTGTGTGTGCATATTGACTCGAAAAATATGTAATATGTTCTGGTCAAATGAAGGGGTAAAATCATTTTATTCACCTATATGTATATAATTTACATATACTCTATGTATTCATATATGTGCATGCGAATTATGCTACTCCTTCTACCCCAACCCCATTTTACTGACCAACATGGTAAGTGAAAGGAAAAATGAAAATTTTTAATTTCTATGTTGTTACCTTTTGGAAAGTCTGAGCGACTGCTTACTATTTTTGACATGATAAAGATATAGCTATAGCCTCACTACTCAAAGTGTAGTTTGAGAACCATCATCATCAGCATAACTTGGGAGCTTGTTAGGAAAAGCAGAATCTCAGCCTCCACCCCAGACCTCCTTGTTCAGAATCTACTTTTTGACAGGCTCTGAAGCCCCTCCCCCCCATTGTGGCAAAAGAGGCTTACTGTAACATTTCTTGAAGAGCCCTGTACAGTCTACCTTTAGTATCTTTGATAAGTTTTCCATTCCCCACAAATGCAGCCTTAAATTTGGCCTTATGGAGATTTCTTTTTTCATTAATTGTCCTTTTATTTTTTTGATTAAAGTCTTAGAGATGTAATTTACATACATCAATTCACACATTTAAAGTGTTCAATTCACGGGTTTTGCAGAATTATGCAACCATCACTACAGTAAATTTTAGAACATTTTTCACTACCCAGTCCTTCCACTTCCCCAGCCCTAGTCAATCGTTTAATCTACTTTCTGTCTCTATAGGTTTGTGTGTTCTGTACATCTCATACAAGTGGAACTACATAACATGTGGTCTTTGTTGACTGGCTTGACAAGTCTTCCATGTTGTAGCATGTATCAGTACTTCGTTTCTTTTTATGGCCAAATAATATTCCATTATATGGATAATACCACATTTTGTTTCCATTGTTCAGTGGATGGTCATTTGGGTTGTTTCTATCTTTTAGCTATTATGAATAGTGATGGTGTGAACATTTGTGTACAAGTTTGTGTGTATACATATATTTTCATTTCTCTTGGGTATATACTTAGGAGTGGAGTTGATGGATCAAATGTGAGTCCATATTTACCAGTAACTTTTTGAGGTGCTGCAAGGTGTTTCCAAAACAGCTGCACCATTTTACATTTCCCACCAGCAGTGAATAAGGGTTTAATTTCTCCACATCTCCACTGACACTTAACCTGTCTTTTCTTTGGTCACTATTTATTACACTTACTGGAATAGGCTGGGTGAGCAATTTAATAACTCTTAGCTATTGTTTATCTGCTCTCCTGCACTCCTGCTTTTTGTCTATCCCTTTCAGTCTGCATCCTTTCAGACTCTGCTATCCCATCCTCCTTTTCTCTAGCTGAAATGACCTATGGCTTCTTCATTCTCCCATTTTATATGTTATGTATGACACCATTCTTCTGTAGTTTCATTGTATTTGGGTACCAGACATTAACCATTTCTGAGAACAGAGACCACGTCTTAATTCATTTTGTTAACCCCATGTAGCAAAATGACATGTATTCAATACCAGCTGTTTGTTGAACAAATAAATGCACGCACATTCATTAAAATAATAGGTGGACTTAATCTTGATATGTCATTTCTTTTTTATAGATATGCAGTAGATGATGTTCCCTTCTCAATCCCTGCATCTTCTGAAATTGCTGACCTTAGTAACATTATTAATAAATTGCTGGAGGCCAAAAATGGTGGGTATATATGTTCTGAAAAGTTCGGACAGGGTACAATACAACTAGCTACAATAAATTCCATCACAGTTTATTTTATTGTATTTTTTAAAAGATTTTATTTATTTATTTTTAGAAAGGGGAAGGGAAGGAGAGGAGAGGGAGAGAAACATCAATGTGTGGTTGCCTCTTGTGTGCCCCCTACTGGGAATCTGGCCCATGCTCTGACTGGGAATTGAACTGGTGACCCTTTGGTTCGTAGGTCGGTGCTCAATCCACTGAGCCACACCAGGCAGGGCAATTCCATTGCATTTTAATGTTATTTCCTTTTTTTGGCCTTAAAATACTGCATGCATTTTATAATGGTAAAATTTATAAATTATAATGTGGGTTTCCCTGCTTCGAAATAAAAGTATTCAGGTATATATTTCAGTTTAATGTGTTATTAAGACTGTTGAGATTCAGCAATAAAGATTTTAGTATAATGTTTGTGATGTAGAGGTAATCAAGACATTGTGATTGTGCTGAAGAGGGCTGACTGAGTTGGGAAGCAGATTAACAAATGCCAATATTAATACTGATATTTTTTAAGTATTTGGGATTCATAAAATGGATAAAACAAACATGTAAGAGTATCAAGTAAAACATTTATCAAAATACAAATAGTAAATATATGCTGAGTGTGAATATAAGTTGTTAGCCCATAAAATCAATATAAACAATTTGTACAGAAATATTGATTAGATAAGATTGACCATAAATTGATAATTTGAGTTGCATAATAGGTATATGAAGGTTTATTATAAAGTTTATTCTCCATTTTTGCATATGTTTGAAATTTTTTATAATAAGTCGTTTTTTAAAAAGTAAAATCATGCTCTTCCCAAGTGGCTCGGTTGGTTGGAGCATTTTCCCATACACCAAAAGGTTTCAGGTTTGATTCCTGGTCAGGGCACATACCTAAGTTGAGGGTTTGATCCCTCATCCAAGGATATGTTTTTATTGATTTTAGGGAGGAAGGGAGGGAGGAGAAATAATCAATGTGAGAGAGAAACATCAATTGGTTGCCTCCTAGCACCCCAAACAGGGATGGAACCAAAACCTAGGTATGTGCCTTGACCAGGAATCCAACCCAAAAGCTTTTTGTGTAAGGAGGATGCTCCAACCAACTGAGCCTCTGGCCAGAGCTATTTTTTTATTTTTTTTATCCTCACCGGAGGGCATGCTTAGAGAGAGAAGATAGGGAGGAGGGGGGCGGAGAGAAACATTGATTGGTTGCCTCCTGTAGGCACCTGCACTATGGACCTAAGTATGTACCCTTACTGGGAATGGAACACATGACCCTTCTGCCCATGGGATGACACTCCAGCCAACCAAGCAATACGGGCCAACGCCAGATTTCAGATTTTTAAAAAGTAACAATCCAAATAGTCAGTGAGGAAGTTCTTTCAGAAGGATTATCTGTAATAAATGCAAAATAATAAAGAATTTTTAGCATATTGTAACTCCAACTGAAGTAATGGATTTGAGTAGTGATTTTCAGTAGCTGCTAAAATCATTCATTAGGTAAAAGGTTGATAGAGAACATGATGGGTGGGATCATACTGACATCATCCAAGCCTAGAGGTGATTGTAGTATCATAAAAAGAGCAAATCTGAAATCTAATCAAAATTGTTTAGGTCTGCCTCATGTACAGGATATATAGGTGGTAGAGGAACATGTTAAATGGCACCTTAAAAATGTAATCAACCCAATCCAGATGTAAGAAATACTGAAAGACAGATGACCCAGTTTCTTCAACAAATAAATGAATGGCCAGGGAAATAAGGAAACTCTTAAAGATTATTATAAAGTACATTAATCTAATATAATTTGTGGACTTTGGATGCTGATTCTAAAAAGCTCACTGTAAAAATGTGATTTAAGGAAACATGAACATTGACTATTTGATACTCAAAGGAATAATTATAGAATATTTTAACATGACTTTTTAAAAGTCATTATAGTATACAGGTGCATACTAAAGATTTACAGATGAAATGATACCATATGTGAAGTTTGCTTTGAAATAAAGCAGTGGGTGTGTAGAGAGAGAAGTACAGATGATTGTCCATGAGTTGGTAACTGCCAAAGTGTGCGATGGGGATGGGGGTTCGTGTGTTATTTTTACTTTGTATATATTTGAAATTTTTCAGACTAAAACGTTTTTTAAAAACAAATAATTCTACCATCAAGAATAACAAAAACAATCTTACCAACAGAATGAACTATTTCTGTTCTTAAAAATCACCCAGTATATGGGGACACACGGCCTGATTATGCCATGGAGAAATTCAGAGGCCACACTGGGATAATAGGAATCTGTTTGTTTTGGGGTCTCTTACATACCTCTGCCAATACCACTTCAGGTCCTAAGAGTGATAATTTCATTATGTATTTTCTTTAGAGGTCCACAAACATGTGGAGTTTGACTTCCTTATCAAAGGCCAGTTTCTGCGAATGCCCTTGGTCAGACACATGGAACTGGAAAACATCTCATCTGTAAGTTCAAATGCTACCTGCTCTGTTTTACTTCTTATCAGGTAATGTAGGTAGACTTCATTTAGAATCAGCAAGAATCTTCAGTAACCAAGATCCTTTTCACTAATGTTTTTTTTTCCTCGAAACTTGAATTTCAGTTTCTATATGTTGAAATTTTAAATCCTCTCAGATGAACAAGTATGGAAAGATACCTTTGTACTTGCGGAAGAACTGTCAAGAGAGGGAATAGCAAATACGTGTTTACTGAGCATAAAGGTGTACAAAGTGATTGTGCACATGTAACAACTTATAAGTTACATTATTGTGATTTAGAATAATTTTTCTCCCTTTCCTCTAATTTTCAAATTTTTGCTTTTATATTGGATTGGCCAAAAAGTGCATATGGTTTTTTCTGTAAAAGACACATTTTTCATTTTCCACCAATAACTACTGAATTGGGTATTTTGAGTATGTCGGCTGTCTCCCATGTGGTATAATGTTGACTGTTCTCAGTGTCTAGACGGCTATCAACTTCAACTGGTCTCTCCGCTCATGGAGTATTATCCAGTGAGAAATCTCCAGCACAGAACTTGGCAAACCACTTCTGACACATTCGATCAGTCACAGCATCTTCTTCATACACTGCACAAATCTTTTTTTGTGTTTCAATTGCATTTTCACCTTTCTTGAAATAATAAAGCATAATATGCCAAAAAATTAGCTTATTTTCTTCCATGTTCAATATTAAAATGGTTACACAAAAATTCACCAATTTTGGTTAAGTTTTTCCTAAATGCATGCTGATATGATAGCTGTCACAATACAATAACAGAATTGCTTCAAATGAAGCTAAAGACAACTAAGCAATACTAGAGCCATCTTACGGGAAAAAAACGAACTTTTTGGCCAACTCAATACATAAAATTTTTATTTTAACCATTTAAAAAAAATTTTAAATATTTTATTGATTTCTTTTTAGAGAGAGGGGTAGGGAGAGAGAGAGGGAGAGAAACATCAGTGTGTGGTTGCCTTTCTCATGCCCCAGTGGAGGACCTGGCCCACAACCCAGGCGTGTTCCCTGACTGGGAACCGAATGGGCAACCCTTCGGTTCACAGGCCAGCTCTCAATTCACTGAGCCACACCAGTCAGGGCATTTTAACCATTTTTAAATACATAATTCAGTGGCATTAACTACATTCACAGTGTTATGCAACCATCACCCTATCCATTTTCAGAACTTTTTCATCATCCTAAACAGAAGCTCTGTACCCATTTAACAATATGCTTTTGTGATTTTATAATTTAAATTTTCTTATACTCCTTTTTTCCTCACTTTTAGCATAAGATTTCCAAGGTTGTTAACATTTCTTAATGTTACTCATAGCATACTGTCAGATCAAATAAAGTTTTTCACCTTTTGTATGGCTCCAAATTTTCTGGCTTATGAAGGGGGCAGACATACGAGAGATTATTAAACTGGGGTCCTGTATCTTTATAATGTACCGTTTTAAGACTACACCACCTGATTGATTTCTGGTTTCTCTCTGTGACTAGGAAGAGGTCGTGGAACTCGAATATGTGGAGAAGTATACTGCACCTCAGCCAGAGCAATGCTTATTCCATGATGACTGGATCAGTTCAATCAAAGGGGCAGAGGAATGGTACTGCCTGATGAATGTTCTTGTGTCCTTCTCATGCCACCCCATCAGTGTTTATAAGTGCAGGATGGGAATATTCTCTGATTTCTCTGTTCTCTACAAATGTTATTTGTGATATACGTATCAGTGACCATACCAAAGATCTTTACATTTACTGTTAAGTCAAGAAGAAACATTTATTAGTAAGTTTTCTTTGTGAAGATATAGTGACATTTGTATTCTGGATAGGTCAGGTGTCAGGGCATTTATTTGATTTGAGTATGTTGCTTTTAAGAACAAGGATATAATTTGTTTCATAGAGGAGGAAAATTCTTTTTATAATCATATATCTCCTGGCCTGCTATGATGAAGGTGCAGGTCAAGCTATTTTAGAGTTAAAATGGGCAAACTGGAATTAAGAAGTTATATATGGCTCAGAGCAAACCCTGCCCTGGCCTTACTTGAGAAAAAAACACTTCAAGAGTGGTGTATAGTGGTAGCTTACATTCACAGAATGTCTCCCTGTAGTTACTATACAAAGTTAATGTTTTTACTGGTTTTATTTTAAGTGGTTTTACTGTTTTTCTATTTAATGGTTTTCACTAGTTAGATACAGAGTACAGCCAACTTGCTTAGCTTTCCCGAGAGTTGTATTTACAATAGTAAAAATGAAATGTAGAATTTGTCGGTTATGTTTTTATTTTTAGCAGGTCAGGAAAAGCCAAATGTGATACCTTCTGATCTACTCTAGTATGTTTTGAAAGCTTAATCTTCATATTAAAGGAGAGTTTAAAAGAATTATTCTCAAGGTTGACTTTGTCCTTACCTTAAAAATATAATGGATTTCAGGGTTTGAAAAAGCAGCTTTTTGTATTTCATAGGATTTTTTTCTCCCTGCAGGATCTTGACTGGTTCTTATGATAAGACTTCTCGGATCTGGTCCTTGGAAGGAAAGTCAGTAATGACAATTGTGGGACATACAGATGTTGTAAAAGATGTGGCCTGGGTGAAGAAAGGTAAGGACTCTGCCTAAACTGAGGGATAGGGATTGGAAGTAAGCCATTTTCAGTGCTGAGGTAGAATATGGACAGGGTAAGAAATGTCTCCTGCCTCAGTTATTGTGAGGTCTTTGAAAAATACAGTGCTCAAGAAGAAAAGGATTATATAAACAATTCATGTTAATAGAAGTGAATCCTTACTAAAAATATATCAGATAATACATATTTTCAAGTAAAGATTGTGTTAAACTCATTTCATTTTTAAAAATTTCACTTATTGGTTTTAGAGAGAGAGAGAAATAGTGATTTGTTATTCCACTTATTTATGTATTCATTGGTTTTTTCTTACCTGTGCCCTGACCAGAGATCAAACATGCAACCTTGGCATATTGGGACAGTGCTCTAACCAACTGAGTTACCCACCCAGGGCTTAAACGCATTTCTTTTATAATATTTTTACCATAAGTTAGCTTCTTTTTCAAAGCTGGACAAAATGTTCTTTTTATCTTTTTAATGTTTTTCCTTAACAACATATTAAATTCTTTGGTTTCAGAACACAGTGTATTTTAAATTTTTGTTCTAACTTGTTTTTTATTCCTGTGCTCTCCTTTCTTCAGACAACTTGTCTTGCCTACTACTGAGTGCCTCTATGGATCAGACTGTTCTCTTATGGGAGTGGAATGTAGAGAGAAACAAAGTGAAAGCCCTACACTGCTGCAGAGGTCATGCTGGAAGTGTGGATTCTATAGCTGTTGATAGCACAGGAACTAAAGTAAGTAGCTGTTGTGTTGGCATACTGTGTTTAGACTTTGAATTTATGGGGGAAAAAATTTCTACACATATTCATTATGATTGGCCTACTTTCATAACAGTTGGTGACTAAAGAATATGATTTCAAACCAAAAAGTAAATACTCACATGATAAAAGATGCAAAAATTGACTTCTTCAGCCTCGGTATATCTCTGGTTTAGAACTTTATATAAACTGCAGAAATTTTAAGAAATCAGGTAAACTAGCAATTTATTTATGTAACCTTAAATCATAATGACATTTTAAATCTTTCATCTACTCACAGTGCTGTTACTGGTTGAAAATACCTAGTTGAACAACTAATAAGCCTTAGCATACACTAAGGTTAGTGTTACTAGAGGTTGTTTTACTATTCTTGCTGATCTCTTTATCATGATAAAATGAATAAAGTTTAGTTAAAAGGAAATAAACCTGAAGGCAATACTGCATTGACTTATGAAGGGTTACAAACTCTCTTACCATTTAAAAGTTCCGTATGCCACTTTTAAGTATTCTGAATTCCTGAGTGTTTCTTTATTTTTTGCCAGTTAATATATTGAAGATTTATGATTGTTCATATTTGAACCATCAAGAAGGTTTACATGGTGTCAAGTCCAAACTTAAGTGAATTAATTGTACCTTGTCATGTGGCTATAGAAGACAGGAGCTCATCTGGAATTTTTTCAGCTTAAAAATCATGAGATCCAAGGGCAGTGTAAACAACCACATTATGATCAGGGTGATGATGCATTTGGGTCTCAGGAACCAAGGAGTGGAGGCTTAAATGTGGCCAGCACATCCCTTTCCTTTTGTCTCCCCAAGTTGACTTTATTCTCTCTCACCTCAAACTTGCTTTTCCCACATGGCAGTAAAACCTGGCCTTCAGTATTCTCAGGTTTTACATCTTGTACCAGCCATCCCTGGAAAAAGACTACACTCTCTAGAATACAAGCTTTCAAAAAAAAAAGTCCTGAAGGATAAAGACCTGTAGGCACAGTGGAGGTCAGTTGACCACCCTTATCTAAGCAACCACGGCCAGGGCACTGGGCCAGGTAGGAATGGCAGCTTCTTCAGTTGCTGGAAATTGAAGGTACAACTTTCAGGAGACTAGGAAGACAGGCAGATGATACCATAGTAGTAAGGGTTTCAGAGCAAAGTAAAGGTTTTAAGTTAAATAGAAAAAAAAAAGGCAGATAATATGGATTATAATTACGAACTCTTTTTCCCTTCATATATATCTGTTTAGTTTTGCAGTGGCTCCTGGGATAAGATGCTGAAGATCTGGTCTACAGGTAAGTCAAATCTTTCTTTTACTTTGATTAATGATATTTTAAGAATTTCAGTGAAAGAGTATATTTTAACCCGTGTTTTACCATAAAAATGGGCCAGGGCTTTGTAGGATGCAAAGGAGCATAGCAGAGAGAAAAATTAGCATGTTTCTCTGTGTTTCAAAATGTTTTGTACCCCATCATCCCTTTATTTATTGGACAGTGTCACTGAGTGGCTGGAAGTGTCGACAACATGTTTGGTGCAGTATGGGACGCAACTGTCTGAGTTCTCTCATTTAGGAACCTGGAAATAAGCAAAAATACCTTCTGAGTAATTTTAATATACTTTACTGTTAGAGAAATTTTCTTAGTTAAGCTGCTTTGCTTTAAATAAGAAAACCAAATAAACTTAATACAGTTTTACCAAACTTCTTTGAAAAGAATAGATTAGAAGAAACAAACAGAGGAGGAGGAAGAGAGATGTAGGACTCTCAGAGGAAGGTGCCTTCATAGGAGTAAGAAGACACTGAAAGAAGAAAAGATGGGGAAAAACTCACAGATAATTTAAATTTTAAAAGTGTAGTCTAGAACTATTTATTGTACAGGTAAACAGATCAGAATACCTCTGATGCTTCTGAAGTAATTGCTAGATTACAGTATAATACCCTAAATATAGTTTACGAAGTAGAGTTGGGGGAACAGGAAAAGCTTAAAGAGTTTCAAGTAACTATGTATAAGATGGCAGGAAATATATAATCCATTTTAGTAGATATTCCCAAAATGCTTAAAATAAACAGTTTTGAAGCAGAAAGTGGTTTGTTTAGAAAATTTCCCCATTATCGAATATTTTATTTTTTGCTAGTTCTAGATAAATGAGATATATATATAAGTTGTTACCTTAAGGCACTTAATAGTCTAATTTGGAAAAATCCTTTAATATTCATAAAATATAGTTATAAAACATAAAATACATGGTTTTCATCCTGGGGTTTGCTACCTGACCAAATGATGTGTAATGAATATTTTATAAAAATATCTATAAAACACTTAAGTTCATTGTTAGAAAAGTAAAATAATAATAAGAATAAGCATGGCTGGAATGTATGTCCTTTTAACATGTTTATCTTGTGGCATTACCTTCATCATGCAAATGCAGTAGGGTCAGAACTCTCCTGCAACTATTAGTAAGCAATTTTCATAGCTACAGTAAAGTAATGAATATTTACAATAATCTTAAAGACACGGCAAGATATCAAACTGGTTAAGTTCTAGGATTTTAATGTACTTTATTTTTTACTTTATCCTTGTGGAAGATTGGTGACACAGGTATTGTTTTTATGTATAATTTTCTTTAACATGTTAGGTGCGGCATCGGTCCCCAGGGACTTTTCGTTTGGGTGGCATCAGTCCGTGGGGACTGACGGCAAACTTGTCGTTTGGGTGACATTGGCGCGTAGGACTGGCAGTATCAAGGCTAAAAAATAAATGTTGTAAATTTAACGAAGTTTTGCGTTGGCTGCACCATTGTGCGCCTGTTTATACTCTAACTCAACACCCGTCGAGTGGTCGCCAGCCCACCACCTGAATGGAAAGCCCAGCAAAATCGGCTCCTCGCTTAACGTGTTAACCGAAATAAGTAGGAATATCTACCTATTCCCTAGCCGATTAAGATAATACGGAGAGAGTGTATACTCAGAAATGTAAGAATTCTTTGAGACTGTTTGCAATTAATGTTTACCATAAATTTAAATATCAAATCTAATTTTCTATGATATAGTCCCTACAGATGAAGAAGAAGAAATGGAGGAACCCACAAATCGACCAAGAAAGAAACAGAAAACAGAGCAATTGGGACTAACAAGGGTAAATATTTATGAGAACCTGCTATATTGGCTTAAGTCTGTATTGACAGGTACCTGGTAACTTAATATAATTTTTCCTATTTAAATTTCCCTTTGTCTTGCTTTGCTGCTTCAGCCATAATTAAGCTTTCTTTCAGTAGATTTTAAAATATTTATTAGAACTACTCGAGCTGCATTTATGTGAGTCATTGACTGTAGTAGCATTGAGTCGGGCTTACCAATTGGTAGGTTGATTATTTAGCTATTATATTTAATCTCATGGTGGATTTTGAAATAGTATCTTTTCCAAAGCTTGCACTAAAGTGAAGCGTCTCATTACCTGTTTAATCATGATTGTTTCATACACTGAGGATGCAATTCTCACTAAAGGGATGCTTATGGTATCTTCTGAATCACTAGAAACCAAGAGTTTAATTGAGGTTTTGATTCTGTCATTTAGCTACTCGATTCAATTAAATCAAAATGATAAATTTCATCCATATTCTTATTCTGTTAAGTTAGGGAGGTATTTGTCATAATACGATCTGACCTGCATTAATATACTTAATGTGAAGGACAATACTGAGTCAGGTTTAGAAAAACATTTTTCACTCATTTTCTCATACTTGTGATGAATGTGCAGTAAATGAAGCACACATTATTTTTTATAGTCACTAATAAGATATAAAAATCATTGTAAAGGAGAATAAAGTGTGATCATAAATGATTCATCAAATTCATGTAAAATGCAATGAACAGTAGTACTTGCTGGTTCCAACTGAAAGTAGTGATCTATAATTTAATACATTTTAAACATGGACTGCTGAATTGCAAGAAGAATGATCTGGCAGCAACTCAGTTTCCTTACCACTTTGTCTGGAAGGACAAATTAGAACTTTACATGTCTTGCCAATTTGGATATTGTGTCAGTTGTAATTTATTGATGCATATCCCTGATCAGCCTCTGAAGAATATATTTGATTATAGTATTTTTTTTGTATTATTTTCTTGAATTATAAAAATAGCTTTTTTCTTTCTACTTTTCTTATTTTTTTTTTAAGGATTTTTTTTTTAAAGATTTTATTTATTCATTTTTGGAGAGAGGAGAAGGGAGGGAGAAAGAACAATGTATGGTTTCCTCACTGGGGACCTGGCCCGCAACCCAGGCATGTGCCCTGACTGGGAATCAAACTGGGACCCTTTGGTTCCCAGCCCACGCTCAATCCACTGAGCTACACCAGCAGGGCTCTACTTTTCTTATTTTTAAAGAGAGAAAATATTTTAAGTATTTTATTTATTTATTTTTAGAGAGGGGATGGAAGGGAGCAAGAGAGGGAGAGAAGCATTGATGTGTAGTTGCCTCTTGCATGCCCGCAACTGTGGACCTGGCCTGCAACCTAGGCATGTGCCCTGACTAAGAATCGAACTAGTGACCCTTTGGTTTGCAGGCTAACCACTCAATCCACTGAGCCACAACAGCCAGGACTACCTTTCTTTTCATTGAAGTTTGGCGTGCATATATTTAAATGTATAGGTCAATGAATTTTAATAATGTATAGTATTCCTTTATATAACTATAACAGAATTTATTCGTTCTTCTTTTGATAGACATCTAGGTTGTTTCCAGTTTTGGCCACCATAAATAAAGGTGCTAAGAAAATTCTTACATTTGTCTTTTGGTGTACATGTACAGTCATTTCTGCATATGTGGAATGGCTGGATCATAGGGTATGCACTTGTTCAGGTTTTTGAATGTTAGATACTGCCAAATAGATTTTCAAACTGTATCAGTTTACACTTTCACTGCCAGGGTATGAGATTCAGTGTTACTCTACATCCTTACCAGTACTGGTCAATTTTTAATTCCATAACTGATTTTTTTTTACCACATAACATATATTTAATTTACTTACTGTTACAAAGTGTATCATTTTGCCTATTCCTGGGGGTGTGTAGTGGAATTTAAGTCCCAGACCTTTGACACCTAATTGTGAAGTGCCCGCTTGTGTTTTTAGCCCATTTTTTTAAAGTGTTACCTATCTTCTTACTGATTTGTAGGAGTTTTTTATGTATTCTAGTTTCAAAGTCTTTGTTGGATATATGTATTATGAGTATTTTCTCCCATTAAGTACCTTGCTGATAACTTTTACTTTTAGATATGTACTTTTATAAGCTTGCATCCATTGTTCATTTTATTTGAGAAATAATACATTCACTTTCTCATAGGTTATGCTGGAATCCTTTGAAGTAAAAATTATGCTAGAATTTGGGGAGGGGAAGGTGGATTTTTAAGACTAAAATAAGACAAATATCAAAAATGTTATCTTCTGTCTCTTTCTAGTACCTGATTTATATTAATATGAGTAAAATGCTGCTAATTAGTTAACTTGTCATTTGTTTCATACATGAATGTACAGTAAGGTTTTTTTCCTCATTTTTCTCTCAAGATTGCTTTTTTCACTTCAGTACTACCAAACTGGAGTTTGTAATGACAATGCCAAAGTTGACTTTGCTATCTACTTTTTTAACAACATCTCATTTTTTTTAAATCCTCACCCAGGATGTGTGTATTGATTTTCGAGAGAGAGGAAAGGGTGGGGGGAGAGAAACATCGATTACATGACCCAACTGTGGAACAAACCTATAGCCTAGGCATGTGCCCTGACTAGGAAACCAACCCGCAACCTTTGATGTACAGAACAGCACTCCAACCTACTGAGCACCCAGCCAGGGCAACTTCACTATCTTCAAAAAGAAACAAATTTACATGTAGAAAAATTTATTCTCTTTGGTAAAAAGCTTCTGAATTTTGAAATGTGTAGAATATGCAACTACATAATCAAGATACAGAATAGTTTGCCATCCCCTAAAACTCCTGTTGTGCTTTGATACTCAGCCTTTCCCTCTCCTTCTGTCCTCTGCAATCGTTGATTTGTTCTCCGTTCCTGTCATTTTTTTCCCAGAATATCATATAAATGGAACCACACAGTATATAGACTTTGTATCCAGATAAACTCAGATTATTGGAAATCATGACTGACTCCTTTGAAAAGCTGTAGGGATATACAACAGTTCATTTAATGATTTACCAGTTGAAGGTCACTTTGGGTTATTTCTAGTTTGACAGTCATAAATAAAATTGCAATAAAAATCTGTGGATAGTCTTTTGTACCCTTACATTATTCAGGAAGAACTGAGGGATCATTTGGTCCAGGAGTTAGCAAACTATAAACCAACAGCCAATTTGGCTGTGGCCAATTTTTTGTACTACTAAAAATGATTTTAAAGGGGTTTTAAAGATAAACCAAGAATATGAGACAGATTATATGTGGCTTGGAAAAGCTAAAAAAATTATTTTTTGGACTTTACCAAAAAACTTAGCTGATCTCTGGTTCAGTATAACTCCTGGTATTAGAGAAGAGGTAATAATATTGAAGGAGGCTAAATGTAACAAAGTTACAGAATTAGATTAACTGTCTCATTTCAGAATTTTTTCCCCTCTCTCTTTCACTTGTTCTTTATATTTAAGATAGACACTATACCTAAAGTAAGTAGAAGTTTTATAATACTAATGAGCCATGGACATTACTTAAAGGTTGGGTGCTGAGGAAATACAAGAGGTAAGAATAACCTATTTAGATTAATTTAACTTGGAAGAGTCATGTAGAAAATGGCAGCACCTTGACTCAAACCTAGATCTAACCCCAGAGCTTTTCCTACTATCTTCCACATATGGTATATCTGACAACTGAAAGGCATTAGCATTAATATTAATAGTCCTAAAAATGAAAAGTAGTCCTGGCTGGTGTGACTCAGTGGATTGAGTGCCAGCCTGCAAACCAGAGTCAACAGTTCGATTCCCAGTCTAGGGCACATGCCTGGGTTGCCAACCAGGTCCCCAGTTGTGGGTATGTGAGAGGCAACCACACATTGATATTTCTCTCCCCCTCTTTCTCCCTCCTTTCCCCTCTCTCTAAAAAATAAATAAATGCTTTTTTAAAAATGAAAAGTAGAATAGATGGGGAGGCGGCAGAATATAGTGAAAATATACAAACTTTGGAGTAATACTTGGGTTGGAATTTAAATCTGCCGTTTATAAACTGTATGATCTTCAGCAAGTTATCTTTCTCAGTTTTAGTCTCTCCATCTACAAAATTAAATATCTGTCTTGGAGGATTGTGGTAAAGAAGAAATAAGGCAGAATATGAAAGCCAAAGCATGTGACAAAATACCTGTAATATGGGCTTCAGAAGTACTAGCTACTATTACTGTTTCAGTTACTTTGAACTGAAAATACTTTCCCTTTTGGGTATCTTTCCTTTCTAGACACCCATAGTCACCCTCTCTGGCCACAAGGAAGCAATTTCCTCGGTTCTGTGGTCAGATGCTGAAGAAATCTGCAGTGCATCCTGGGACCACACAATTAGAGTGTGGGATGTTGAGTCTGGCAGTTTAAAGTCAACTTTGGTAAGACAAATTCAGTGGTACTCTGGTTAACTTTGAGCATTTAAGTGATAAGCTTCTAGAGATGATTACTTTCAAACCACCATGGTTAAGTATCCTTTCCTTTTTTTTACAGACAGGAAATAAAGTATTTAATTGTATCTCCTATTCTCCACTTTGTAAACGTTTAGCATCTGGAAGCACAGATAGGCATATCAGACTGTGGGATCCCCGAACTAAAGGTGAGTCGTGTAAACCACTGGAGGAAAAATACATGTAAATACCATCACTTTTCCTTCTCACTAGAGACGTATATAAAAAGATAATTTTCTACATTTTAAAAAAGATTTATTTATTTTAGAGAGGGGAAGGTAGGGAGAAAAAGAGGGAAAGAAACATGAATGTGCGGTTGCCTCTCACGCACCCGCTTCTGGGGACCGAGCCCACAACCCAGGCATGTGCCCTGACTGGGAATTGAACTGGTGGCTCTTTGGTTCACAGGCCAGCACTTAATCCACTGAGCAACACCAGCCAGGGCTCTACATATATTTTTTTAGATTTGTTTTGCCTACTTCTAAAATTCAGTAATTGTTACCTTTTTTTATTTTGTACAGATGGTTCTTTGGTGTCACTGTCCCTAACCTCACATACAGGCTGGGTCACAGCAGTAAAGTGGTCTCCTACCCATGAGCAGCAGCTGATTTCAGGTTCTTTAGATAACATTGTCAAGCTGTGGGATACAAGAAGGTAAATCCTATTTCTGATCCACAAAAGAAATATATCAATTGCCTGTTGTATACAGAGAAAATAAAATGATAAATATATCAAAAGGGACACATCTTTGGGGAAGGCCTCTCTTTGAAGGTGGAATTCTAATAGTAAATCGAACGATGTGTAGGTATGACCAATGCACAGATCATGGCAGAGGGAAAAGTAGATAAGATGGGGAAAATCTGTGCATATGGACAAAATAGCAAGAGAGCCAGTGTTGATGGAGTCACCAGGAGAAGGGCAGTGCATGAGGCAGGAAGTGGATACATTGAACAGGACCTTGTAGGTTGTAAGGAATTTGGGTGTCATTCCAAGTGTGCAGGCTTTAGAGGTTTTTTGAGCAGGGGAGCAAGAATGAAAGCAGAGAGGCTAATATAATTCAAGAGGCAGAGAATGGTGATTTGGACTATGGGGGTAGCATTAGAGATAGGTGGTTGGTTGGATTTTAGGTATATTTTGAAGATAGCTGTTTGGCAGGATTGGCTTATATAGAGGTAGGAATCTAGGATAATGCCTGTATTTTCTACTGAGTGATTGGGTGATTATTAATTAGTGCCACTTGCTATAATGTGGCACTAATGAAGTTTGTGCCACATTAATGAAGTCTGGTGTTTATGAGGAAAAAATCAAGAGCTTTTGGTTGTTTTAAATTTGTAGTGCCCATAAGACAGTCTGCCATCAGCCATTTGGGATATACATACCAGACTCGGTGGAGAAGTTTGGCTAATACATAAATTTGGGAGTTATCAGCATATACATGAATCGATAAAGGGTATATAAAACCATGATTTGGGGGCAAATGTGAAATAGTCAAGGAAATGTAAAAATGGGCCTAGACATAAGTTTTTATAAATAAACAGCATTTTTCCTGAATATATTTGTTGTAGTAAATCTTGGTCGTTTGCTAATGATATAGGAAAATCAGGAGAGGTAAATACCTCAAGTAAATACCCAGAATTTTAATACTAAGGGTTATAGAGGCTAGGATGGTGAACTCTAAAGTTTTCAGGAAAGTATAGGTGATTGTTCATATGTTTGTTTGTTTTAATACCATTAAAAGCATATAACATGTCAACATTTTCATCCTTTAGTTGTAAGGCTCCTCTCTATGATTTGGCTGCTCATGAAGACAAAGTTCTGAGTGTAGACTGGACAGACACAGGGGTAAGACATTATTAGTTATTTGGTGAAGAGGAAAATACAGTAGAATAAATATGGTGTTTGTGTTTACGGAGTTCATAGTTTCAATATATCTGATATTTATAATTCTGTATTCTAAGTTTCCATTAACATTATTTGTAAAATCTCACATCTCATTCAAAGAAGAAACAAATTTGTCCTTTAAAATTTGAAAATTTTGAAGCAAATTTTTTTCATTAATGAAATGTTTCAAGTCCATAAACTCGGTACTTTAGACTAAATGGATCAAAATATTTCCCATTTAGAAAAGTCCTATGTAATAAATGTAGACTTAAAATGTGTTTAAAGAATTACAATTGAATGTTTATGTATATACGTAAGATCTTATTGCCTAAGAATTCTTTTCAAATCTATAGACCTTAGCACTTACTTGAATAATTTGTAATACTCATTTACCTGCAAACAATGTGCTGTCCTTCAAAAACTTAATTTCATAGGAAATGCTTCATAGAAAGTACAGTAGCATATTATACCTTAACCAAATTAAAATGATCACTTTAAAAGTTTTAATATACTGTATTATAATGTAGTATTAAAATTGAGGTATCAGTACATTTAAGTGTTATTTCTTAATGAAAGTTAACTGCTCATCTTAATTGCTCTGTAATCAAAATGACCGTTAGGTTTACCATCATATGAAATAACTGTCTTCTGTTTGTGTTTTTTTTCTCTCCTCTTATGCAGTTACTTCTGAGTGGAGGAGCGGACAATAAATTGTATTCCTACAGATATTCACCTACCACATCCCATGTTGGGGCATGAAAGTGAATAAGTTTGACCAACAAATTCTTCCTATAAATGTGATTGATAGAGAATATTCAAATTACATCAATGCAGATCATACTTGATAGTAGTTATTACTGTCTTTTTATTTTGTATTTATTATGTAACAGTTGGCATTTATAAAATATAAAATGTGGCCTGCATTCTCTACCTTGTGCAAACTCTTGAAATTAAACTGAGTTTATTTCTTTTTAAAGGTATTGGTGTGCATTAAGATTTGCTTTTGAAATGTATAAAAGCATTTATTAAAAATACATTGCTTGTCCAGTTTTTTTTTTTTTTCATTTCTGATGGAGAAACTTTAAAGTTAACTGTTTTAAAAGCCATCTAAAAAAAACTAATGTGTTTTGAAAATCCTATAGACACCACCAAAAAACTACTAGACCTAATAAGTGATTTGGCAAAACAGCAGGATACAAAGTCAATATTCAGAAATCAAAGGCATTTTTGTACACCAACAATGAAATATCAGAAACAGAAAAATATCCCATTAGCTATAGCAACAAGAGAATAGAATACCTAGGAATAAACCTAACCAAGGAGGTAAAAGACCTGTACTCAAAAAACTACACAACATTGAATAAAGAGATTAAGGAAGACACAAACAAACAGAAGCATTTACCATGTTCATGGATTGGAAGAATTAACATCATCAAAATGTCCCTACTACCCAGAGCAATTTATAGATTCAGTGCAATCCCTATTAAAGTACAAATGGCATATTTGAAAGCTATAGATAATAAATTTCAAAAATGTATATGGAACCATAAACAACCCTGAATAGCTGCAGCAATTTTGAGAAGATGGGAGGGATCACAATACCTGATATCAAACTATATTACAAGGCCCTGTAATCAGGCTGGTTTTGGCATAAGAACAGGCACATAGACCAATAGAACAGATTAGAGAGCCCAGAAATAAGCTCAAGTCTCTGATCAATTAATATTTGACAAAGGGTTCAGAAGCATAAAATGGGAGTGAAAATAGCCTCTTCAACAAATGATGTTGGGAGATCTGGACAGCTACATGGCCAAAAAATGAAACTCGACCACCAATTTATACCATACACAAAAGTAAGTTCAAGGTGGATAAAAGACTTAAATGTAAGTCACAACACCGTAAAAGGAGAACATAAGCAAGAAAATCTCAGATATTCCACACAGCAATATTTTCACTGATAATGTCCCCCAGAGCGAAGGACATAAAGGAAAGAAACAGCCCTGGCTGGTGTAGCTCAGTGGATTGAGTGCAGGCTGGGAACTAAAGGGTTGCCAGTTTGATTCCTAGTCAGGGCACATGCCTGGGTTGCAGGCCAGGTCCCCAGTGGGGGCCACATGGGAGGCAACCACATATCATTGATGTTTCTCTCCCCTTCCCTGCTGTCTAAAAATAAAATCTTTTTTTAAAAAAGGAAAAAATAAACAAATGGGATCTCATCAAAATAAAAAGCTGCACAGCTAAAGAAAACAGCGTTAAAATGAAAAGAGAACCAACCGTAAGAGAAAACATTTGCCAGTGATACCTCAGATAAGGGTTTGATCTCCAAAATATGTAAAGAACTCATACAACTCAATACTAGGAAGACACAACCTGATTAAAAAATGGGCAAAGGACTTGAACAGACACTTCTCCAAGGAGGACATGCAGAGGGCCCAGAGACACATGAAAAGATGCTCAGCATCACTAGCCATCAGAGAGAAGCAAATTAAAATCACAATGAGATACCATTTCACACCGGTGAGAATAGCCATCCTAAACAAGTATTGGAGAATATGTGGAGAAAAGGGAACCCTAGTGCACTGTTGGTGGGAATGCAGACTGGTGCAGCCACTGTGGAAAACAGTATGGAATTTCCTCAAAAAACTGAAGATGGAATTGCCTTTCGAACCAGAGATCCCACTGCTGGAATTATACCCTAAGAATCCTGAAACACCAATTTAAAAGGACATATGCACCCCAATGTTCATAGCAGCACGCTTTACAATAGCTGAGTGCTGGAAATATCCTAAGATCTTATCAGTAAATGAGTGGATCAAAAACCTGAGGTACATATACATAATGGAATACTATACAGCAGAGAGAAAGAAGGAGCTCCTAACCTTCAAGACAGCATGGATGGAACTGGAGAACATTATGCTAAGTGAAATAAGCCAGGCGGTGAAAGACAAATACCATATGATCTCACCTAGAAGTGGAGCCTAATCAACAAAACAAACAAGCAAAATATAACCAGAGACACTGAAATAAAGAACAACTGACAGTAACCAGTGAGGAGGTGGGAAGGGATAATGGGGGTAAAGGGGAAAGGGTTTTCAGGAACATGTATAAAGGACACATGGATGAAACCATTTCATCAGATGTGTGACATAGTCCGCTATCCTGTTTTGGAGCTTCTTGCTGGGGATAATGGTGATCTCCTTGCACACGCGCTTGTTGGTGTGGAAATCATGGCCCAGGCACGTGTAGTACTTCTCAATGATGACCCAGGCCACCTTCTTCACGGTCTTGGTGCGAACGTGGCCCATCTTAACGGGTCCCTCCATCATTTCTTAATGACAATACATTTAATGCCTAAAAAGTAAATAAAGGTAACTGGAAAATTCATACCCAAAGTCTTTGTTTTTCTTATTTGGTGCAGATTGGTGTAAATTTCATCATTATCTGTAGTTTCTGGAAATCTTAATTTTCAGGGACAGAAAAATTTATATTCCTGTTTTGGATAGTCCCTGAATGTGCGTTACAGGCACAGTTACTGAAAATATTTTTACTCACCCAACCTGGGTTATTCGAATGTAGTATGCATACACTAGGTGATTAAAGTTAAAGTAAAGAGGCCTAAAGAGACAAAGGACAAAGAAGGAAGTGGCAGCAAGTACAGGTCCATTACCAACTCTCAATCTTGATTTTAAGGCAGAATATAATCCTGGATCAGGCATTCTTCCTTGGGATGGATATAACACTAGCTACCAAGTCTCTTAGAGAAGGACTATCTGATCTCTGCCAAACTCTCACCTTGTGTAACTCAAGTGGTTAGATTTATTCCCCAACAGGAAGAATTTAGGAGGCCCACAGAAGCCTAGAAGACTTAATCCTCTTAAAACTTTCTCCTACCTCTCATGCTCTACTTTTTCTTC
Organism: Micronycteris hirsuta; assembly: GCA_004026765.1. Taxonomy (NCBI): domain Eukaryota; kingdom Metazoa; phylum Chordata; class Mammalia; order Chiroptera; family Phyllostomidae; genus Micronycteris; species Micronycteris hirsuta. The sequence continues at coordinate 80,736 of PVJI01003788.1, read as the reverse complement.
AAAACTAAGCCTCCTTGTCAATGGTCCATTTTCCTCATTTAGTTACACCAGAGATAGGGCATTAAATGGATTAATTTATCCTAAGACTCTCTTGGAGAAATGAACAAAGCTGCTATCCCAGTACTGGGTTAAGTTAGGAACCAGACAGTGCATTGTTCAGGACCTGCAGGCCTTTACAGGGCTATTTATGCTGTCTTGCCATAGTAATGCAGTTCACAAACACTGATATTTGCTCTTACTTCATCAAACAGTTTGAAGAAATTCCTTTTCTTACCATTTAACAATAAATGTCCTATTTTAAAATTAGGCTCAAAGTATATCTCATTGACGAATAAGTCAGTTCAAAGAAAAAGGCTGAACTTCTACCATGTACCAGGGTCTGAGCCAGGGTGGAGGAAAGGGGGAAAAAAACCACAAGACATAGATACTGCCTTCAAAAAGAGTGCCTTCACACTCACATGGGAAATACTCATTTAAAAATTAGTTACAGCTCTGACCAGGTAGCTCAGTTGGTTAGAGCATCGTCCCAATACCCCAAGGTTGTGGGTTCGATCCCCGGTCAGGGCAAACACAAGAATCAACCAATAAAAGTGTAAATGAGTAGAACAACAAATCGCTGTATCTCCCTCAAATTAATGAATTTTTTTTTTTTAAAGAAAGAAAAAAGCCCTGTCTCAGTGGATTGAGCACCAGCCTGTGAATCCAAAGGTCGCAGGTTTGATCCCAGGTCAGAGCACATGCCTGGGTTGCTGGCCAAGTCCCCAGCTGGGGTCATGCAAGAGGCAGCCAATAGGTTTCTATCCTTTTCTAAAAATAAATAAGTCTTTAAAAAATAAATAAAAATTAATTACAACAGTGTTTTAAGTGCAAAGAAAGATGGAAATGTAAGGTAGAAGGATAGCATAGAGAGGGGAGCAATTAGCTTTGAGGGCAGCAAGCTGGCTGTCAAAAAAGGCATTGTAAAGAGTGACATTTGAGTCAGATGTGGACAGATAATTGGTTGGGGACATGGAGATGCAGGTTATTTCTGGCGAGGGAGCACCACAGAAGGAGTGGAAATGATAGCTGAAAAATATTGTGAGAAAGGCAGTGGAGCATAATATTTCTTCATATGCCAAGAAGTTTAATTTTGTCTTCCTTTTTTAATAAAGCTGCCTTCTAGCCCTGGCTGATATGGTTCAGTGGATTGAGCATGGGCTGAGAACCAAAGGGTTGCTAGTTCAATTCCCAATCAGGGCACATGCCTGGATTGCAGGCCAGGTCCCCAGTGGGGTCCACGTGAGAGGCAAACACACACTGATGTGTCCCTCCCTCTCTTTCTCCCTCCCTTCCCCTCTCTCTAAAAATAAATAAATAAAATCTTAAAAAAATAATAATAATAATTACAATGCAGGACAGCTGTTGAGTAAGAGGAGGGAAATGCCCATAGGAGGGAGGCCAGATTTAGCAAGAATAAGGAAAAATCCGAGGAAGAACAACAATCATCATATTTTCCAAATGCAAATTCTTACCTTTTTAAGGAGAATCTGAGGAAAGCTGTGGATTCTTTAAAAAATAAACAAAACCAAACTTTTGCATATTTAATTATCTACCCATTCCTTGATATCTCATATATCTCAGGGTAAGAATTCCTAGTCTAAAAACATTTTAATATTTTCAGTCCAAATTAATTCTGTGGCATAAATAGCCTAAACATTTCCTATTCTAAAACATGTTTTTCAGGTTTTTAAGGTAAGTACTTTGCAATAATATTCTAGAATGGCACCCCATCTTGTCTTTCATGATACCACAGACTTTGGTTATACAAGCTTTTTTCCCTTGCTAGCCTATATGTCATAGTTGCAATTAATTAAAATCTTGTAAAGTTTTAGGACAGCTGATTTTTTTTTTTGGTCATTTTAAAAAGAAAGCACTATGTGTTATACACCATATAAGCAAAATGAAGAACAAAAAACACACGATCATACCAATAGATGCTGAAAAAGCATTTCTTAAAATCCAGGCCCCATTTATGATAACACTCAGCAAAGTGGCAATAGAGAGAGCACACCTCAACATCATAAGGGCCATATATGAGAAACCTACTGCCAGCATGATACTCAATGGGCAAAAAATAAAAGCTTTTCCCTTGAGATCAGGAACAAGACAAGGGCATCCATTCTCACCATTCTTATTCAACATAGTACTGGAAATTGTAGCCACAGCCATCAGACAAGAAAAAGAAATAAAATTCATTCAAATTTGGAAAGAAGAGGTAAAACTGTCATTATTTGCAGACAAATGATAGTGTACATAGAAAACCCTACACTCCCCACCAAAAAACTACCTAATAGGTGAACTTGGCAATGTAGCGGGATACAAAATCAATATTCAGAAATAGATGGCATTTTTTTACACCAATGAACTATCAGAAAGAGAAACTTAGGGGGGGGAGGATCCTTTAGTATAGCAACAAGAAAAATAAAGTACCTAGGAATAAATTTACCCAAGGAAGTAAAATACCTATACTCAGAAAACTATAGAACACTGAAGAGAGAAACTGAGGAAGATACAAATAAATGGAAGCATATATACCCTATTTATGGATTGGAAAAATTAACATCATTAAAATGCCCATAGTACCCAAAGCAATCCATAGAGTCAATGCAATGCCTATTAAAATACCACTGGCACGTTTCTCAGATCTGAAACAAATACTCCAGCCCTGGCTGGTGTGGCTCAGTGGATTGAGTGCTGGACTTTGAACCAAAGGGTCGAGGTTCAATTCCCAGTCACGGCACATGCCTGGGTTGCAGGCCAGGTCCCCAGTGGGGGCCACCTGAGAGGCAATTACACATTGATGTTTCTCTCCCTCTCTTTCTCCCTCCCTTGCCCTATCTAAAAATAAATAAATAAAATCTTGAATATTCCAAAAAATTTATATGGAACCACAAAAGACCCAAATAGCCACAGCAATCTTGACAAAGAAGAGCAAAGTTGGAGGGATCACAATACTTGATTAAAAAAACAAAACAAAACTATACTACAAGGTGACTGTAATCAAAACAGCTTAGTACTGGCATAAGAACAGGCACAAAGATCTATGGAACAGAATTGAGAGCACAGAAATAAGCTCAAGTCTCTGGTCAATTAATATTTGACAAAGGGGACATGAGCACACAATGGAGTAAAAATAGTCTCTTCAATAAATGGTGTTAGGAGAACTGGACTGGTACATGCAAAAAAGTGAAACTTGACCACCAACTTACACCATACACCAGAACAAACTCAAATGGATAAAAGACTTAAATATAAGTTGTGATACCATACAAGACCTTGCAGGAAACATGGGTAATAAAATCTCAGACATCCCACATAGCAATATTTTTGCCTATATATCTCCTAGGGCTAGGGAAATATAGGAAAAAATAAACAAATGGGACTACATCAAATTAAAAGGCTTCTGCATGGCTAAAGAAACCATCATTAAAATGAAGAGGGAACTGACTATATGGGAGAGCATATTTGCCAATGATACATCCAAAATATATAAATATATTCCAAAATATATAAAGAAGTCATACAACTCAACACCAGGAAGACAATCCAATTAAAAAATGGTCAAAGGACCTGAATAGATACTTCTCCAAGGAAGACATACAGAGGGCCCACAGACATATGGAAAGATACTCAACATCACTAGCCATCAGGGAGAAGCAAATTAAAACCACAATGAGATACCACCTCACACTGTCAGAAAGACCATCACCAATAAATCAACAAATAAGTGTTGGAGAGGAAGTGGAGAAAAGGGAACCCTAGTACACTGTTGGTGGAAATGTAGACTGGTGTAGCCACTGTGGAAAATGGTATGGAATTTCCTCAAAAAACTAAAAATGGAACTGCCTTTTGACCCAGTGATTCCACTGTTGGGAATACACCCTAAGAATCCCGAAACACAAATTCAGAAGAACCTATGCACCTCAATGTTCAGAGCAGCACAATTTACAATAGCCAAGATCTGGAAATAGCCTAAATGCCCATCAGTAGATGAGTGGGTTAAAAAAAAAAAACATGGTACTTTTACACAATGGAATACTATGCAGCAGAAAGAAAGCAGGAGCTCTGCCCTTCCTGACAGCATAGATGAACTGGAGAGTATAATGTGGAGTGAAGTAAGCCAGGCAGTGAAAGAAAAATACCATTATGATCTCAGTTATCAGAGGAATCTAATGAACAAAATAAACTAAGGAGCAAAATAGAACCAGAGAAACATGGAAACAGACTGACAGTGGCCAGAGGGGAGAGGAGAAGGATAATGGTGGAAAAAAGGGGAAGGGACTAGTCACAGAGCAGGTATGAATGGCCCACAGACATGGACAAGGTGTGGGGACTGACTGTGGGTGGTGGGCGGGCTGGGCAGAGGAGGCCAAAGGGTGAAAAATTCGGACAACTGTAATAGGCTAACAATAAAGAAATACTAAAAACATAAAAAATAAAAATACAGTAGAACGAAATTAAATTATTCTCCACCAGTAATGTAGCTCTTCTTTTGCCTTATTGGCAATTTTTTCCCCTTAGGTTTTTAGGCTCAAACTTTACCTTTTGCTTCTGAAGCCTCATATATGGCAATAAATTATGTGCATTCGAGGTCAGTTATTAACAGTTTTTTACTTAATCTTCTTTAAACCCCTAAAACAAGAGTTAAATGTAGCACGTGAGCATTTCCCGCGTCCTGGCACCAGCACTGAGAAGCTCCCAGATTCGGGAATGTCCCGGGCTCAGCTTATAGGAAAAGGAGGAACAGAGACAGTCCTGAGTTTGTTCAAGAGCGAAGGACGGACTGAGAGCCAGGGCCCCGCGGAGTCAGCGGTGGGCGAGGTGGCAGGGGACGCAGACAGCCGCACCGCGGCGCCACGCTGCTGGGTTTAAATCTCCCGCCTCCCGCGCCCCCGCCCCCGCCCCGGGCCTGACACCTCCGCGCACTGGTGCGGAGTGGCAGGGGCTGCGGAGCGACCCGAAGGCGGAGGCGCCTGGCTCGCGAGCGGTGCAGAACGGGTGCAGAGACGGAACTCTGCGCCTCAGGGCGTGACCCCAGCGACGGAGGACGGGCCAGTCCAGGCTACCGCTTCGTGGTGAGTGTCTCTGGCCTCCCCACCGCCCCACCTCGCCCCCAGCATTCCTCCGAAAGCATCCTCCGCTGCCGCCAGGGCCTAGCGGCCAAATCCGTGGTTTCTATGGCGACGCCCCAAGGTGGAAACTGGCAGGAGGTGCCCCCAGGCGCACACTCGGTCTCTCGGGGTCAACGGCCCCTCTGGCCCTTCCTCCTGACCCGAGTTCCCCCAGGCAGAGCCGGCAGGGAGTGTAGTTGGCGTGGCTGGGTGCCCCCGGGACGAAAGAAGCGCCCACCACACTCGCCCGGGTAGCGAGCGTGCGCGGTGGCCTGAGGCTGGTTTGAGTGATTTCTCTCAAAGTGAAGATCCTTCTCTTAGAGGCCAGTGCGCACAGTCTTTAGGTGCTTTCCTGCAGACCTCCTTTTGGTGTGCTTATTCTTATGTCATTATTTTGAAATGGGAATGTCTTCTTTAGAACTAAGTGGCGAGCGGTGGGTAAAAACAAAACAGAAGTAAATGTATGGTTTAAGGCGAACAGCGGAGTGCACGAACTCCGGTGGGGTTACACGCACAAATACCGCGGCCGGGGCCTTGAACCCAGCCGCACGCACGGACCGGCTGTGGAAACACGGATCATCTGGTCAGGTGCCCACATGTTGTCATGGATCAGATGCCTGCCTCTCTGAGAAAGGTGGGGGGATGAGGTTGGGGGAGGGGGAAATCCATCCTGGCAACCCATAGAAGTGGTGGGATTATTTTTCATGTAATAGATAATCATGATGCATAGAGCAGAAAAACTATTATAAACTATAGGTCCCTGTGAAATAAGTTATTGGGAAGATAATGTTTATCCCTGGTTTTTCGCTTCCTCATTTGGTTCTGATTCAGATACTGTAAGGTGATATTACTTTAGTCATCTTCACATGAATATTTATGGAGTAGCCACAAGTGCCTCAGGCTTTAGTAGGACTTAATTATGCATTTGTTGGCTAAATCATCTAATATTATGTAAATGTTTTTATTTGACAGATTTTTAATTTTTATATATGTTGTCTGTGCCTAACATACCCAGTTCTTTGAAATTTCTGTATCTGTTGAAGAGTGCGAAATTAGTGCACATCTAGCCATTGAAACAATTACATGCAAGACATTGTTCTCATTACAAGTGGTTGTAATTTCCAGACAAATAATCATAATTTTAGAGTTAGATGAGTGCTCAGAGATCAACCAGTCCAAAGTGCAAAACCTGAAAACAGGCTAATGGAAAAACTAGAAAGCCATGTTTTTATTACAAACATTTACTATAAAACAATAAAATAAAATTTATACCAATGACTGAATAGGACAAAATATTAAATATCAGATATAAAACAGGTAATGTATTGTTTGTTCTACTACACTGTCAAACTCGTAATTTCATTTTGTGATACATCTTACATTTAAAATTTTTTTTATAGTTTACCTTTTTTAGTACTCATTGTAGCTTTTTAAAACTTTATCTTTTTATATTCTCTAACAATAACAGATGAGGTGTGTGACTTTTAAATATGTATAACTGTAAATATTTCCTCATGGGAACTAGCTTTTGTTATTTAATAATATCCTTATAGCCTTCTTACATTTGTCTATTTTGTCAGTTTTTCATTCAACCCTTAAGTTTTTCCTTTTTTCTGAAGTCAAACTTTTCAAACTTTTGCTTGGATCCAATATTAACCATTAAAAGTTAGTCACCTTCTATATAACTTACTATCATTATTTTATTGTTATTTTTTAATTATTATCATTATTTTATGGTTATTTTTTAAAGATTTTATTTCTTTTTAGAGAGAGGGGAAGGGAAGGAGAAAGGGAGTGAAACATCAATGTGTGGTTGCCTCTCGCACACCCACTGTGGGAGACCTGGCCCACAACCCAGGCATATGCCCTCACTGGGAATGGAACCAGTGACTCTTTGGTTCACAAGCCATCATTCAATCCACTGAGCCACCCCAGTCAGGGCAATTATCATTACTGTTATTATTTTAAAACAAAGACTAAACTACTACAGTACATATATTTACAATAGCAATATTAACCGTTGCTAACATTGTCATATTTTTTCAAGTATTTTTTGAATGAAGAAATTAAACATTTCCAATAAAAGTGAAGTTCTTTTTCTACCATTACCATTCTCTTTCTTCCCACCTGATATTGCTTATTCATATTTTTCTTTCTTTTTCGCTTGATCAGTCTTTGCTGGAAGCTTATCATTTTATTAATTTTTTTAAATGAACCAACTTTTGACTCTTGATTTTCTCTTATTGACTGTTGATTTCTCTCTTATTTGCTTGTTTGCTAGTATTTCACTGATTGCCACACTTATTTTTTATTTTATTGATTCTACTTTGGGTATAATTTTCTCTTCTCACTTCTTAAGTTAGAAGCATAAAGAATTTATTTTAGCTCTGGCTGGTGTAGCTCAGTGGATTGAGCGTGGGCTGGGAACCAAGCGGTCCCAGTTCGATTCCCAGTCAGGGCACATGCCTGGGTTGTGGGCCAGGTCCCCGTGAGGGCCATGTGAGAGGCAACCATACATTGCTGTTTCTCTCCCTCTCTTTCTCCCTCCCTTCCCCTCTCTCTAAAAATAAATAAAAATAAAATCTTTAAAAAAAAATTTATTTTATACCTTTTTCCTTTCATACAGGCATGTAAAGCTATAAGTTTTCTTTTAAGCATGCTTTAGTTGTACCCTACAAAGTTGGGTGTTTTCATTATCATTTAGTTTAAAATATTTTAAAATTTCTCTGTAATTTCTTTGACCCATTATTTATTTAGATGTGTTACTTTATTTCCAAATATTTGGGAATTTCCTAGATAGAGCATTGTTATTGATTTCTAAATTACTGATGTTGTTGTCATAGAACATACTCTATATTATTTCAGTACATTTACATTTATTGTTTTTTTTCTGTCTAGCTTATGGTCTATTTTGGTGAATGTTCCAATTATCCTTGAGGGGAAGATTTTATTTATTTATTTTTAGAGGGAAGAGAGGGAGAAAGAAGGGGAGAGAAACATTGATACATCAACCAGTTGCCTCTCGCGTGCCCCCTACTGGGGACCCAGCCCGCAACCCAGACATGTGCCCTTCCTGGGAATTGAACCAGTGACCCTTTGGTTTGCAGGGCGGCACTCAATCCCCTGAGCAACACCAGCCAGGACTGATTCCTGCATATGTTAAAAAACCTTTCTAGGCATTCATTCTTACTCAAATATTGTATTTCATTGATCCTAAGAACCACCTGTTCATAGTTTTACATCTCTGAAATCATTTCTGAAATCTGAACTTTTATATATCTGACAATTTATAATTTAAAAGCATGGTTGACTTTGTAGCTCTTACATAGAGATACATAAAATAATGATGCCCCTTTCAAATGATGGTGCCTTCAATTGATGAAATATGGTAAGATAATTGCAAATCATTACTTTACCAAAAATAATTTTTATCTATAAGGTTGGAAAATATCAGAAAATTTAATGTGTGTTAGTCAGTTCTAGTGAACAAACACTTTCTTGCAAAATTTATAATAGTGTGTTAGTCAGTTCTAGTGAACAAACACTTTCTTGCATTACTGGTGGGCTTAAAAAAATGGTAAAATCTCTACGGAGGCCAGTTTAGCAAAATGAAAAAAAGTGTAGATAGTAATAGCCTTCTTCTTTATTTATCCTTAAAATTCAGCAACATTCCATAATATATCTTAGTCTTAATCATTCTCTATTAATTTTTCCTGGGACATAATGAGCCCTTTCAATTTTTAGCTTTATCTCTTTGAATGTTTTGGGTGTTTTATATGTTTGTCTCTCTCTGTTTAAGAATATTACTATGTTAGATCTCAGTTGTTTCTCTTCCAAATCTATCATCTTTGTTCTATCTATCCACTTTGTTCGAATCTAAGCACCTTTGTCACATAATATCCATCCTGAATGATTTTCCAGGCTTGTCGTCCATGTTATTATCTTGGTTTTCTGAATTATCTGTTCTACTTGGAGTTGTTTTTAATGTGGTTTCAGTTTTGTGTATTTTTCCCTCTTTTTTTTTTTTATATATATCTCTGGCTTCCTTCAGCTATTTTAAAATATCTGTTTTAGGGAGGTATGTTTTATATGTCAGCATTCATAGCAGTTTTTCTTTAAACTAATATTTTATGAAGCAGTTCTTCAAATGTTTACATTTTTTTCTTTTTTACACTGTGGCCCCTCCTTTTTATTTTCATGCAGCGGTGTAAATGCATGAAAACCCCCTTCCATGGGCCATTGGAATATCTGCCTTCAAGGCTGGGATAGGAGACTAGATACATTCTTGTGATCTCTCTTCTTTAGTGGCTGCTTGGTGACAGTTTTCATATGCTCCCTCTCTAAGCAGTTTCACACAGCATGTATTAATCATTGGTTTCAGAGGCAGGTCAACACTAATATGTATCTCTTACTAGTCTGCTTTAGTCTGTTGTGCGGATTGACTACCTGCCTGCTGTTTCTGTTTCTCTATAGCCACGACTTGCCTCTTGGCAGGGAAAATAAAAAACATTCTGGCCACCGTAGGTTTTAGGGAGCCCAATATATAATGCTAATTGCCTTTTTTGTTTCCTCCTGAGATTGGAACCAATTTAGCGGTAGTTGGAGGGATGAAGCAGATAGTGATAAAAATATCAGCTTTATTCTTGAGAGAGCTGTTGGAAGGTATGTTTGCTGGTATCGGTGGTGTTCTAATACTTCAGATCTGGAATTGCCCACCCAAGGGAAAGTTTGAATCTTCATAAAAGACAACTTACAGGAGACTTTTGCCTCAAACTGATTAGGTCACAAGTGGTGATTAAGAGGTTTTTTAAAAAGGGATTAAGTTCCCTAATTTTTAGGCTCTTGATAAATTGGCTCTATCCAGTCAAGAAATGTAAATGGTAAACTCATCGGTCAGAGTTCTTACTTCAGGGAATAAGGGCAAGAGGCTGGGAATATTTATGGAAAATCCATCTTCACGACAACCAGAAGAAGCGTTCCCCACCTTAAACATCACAGTCCCTTCTTGAGTAGTTTCTCTGCTAGCCTGTGACAGGGAGACAGCCACCAAGTGGAATGCTGTCTACTTCTTCCGTAGGTCTCGTTGCTATGCCTTTAAGGGCTCATGTTTCCAGGTTAGGACCCACTCAGTTTGCCAAATTGAGATTAGAGGAAATGCATATCAGATTTGGAGCTCTTTAACTTTTTTGAAAGTTATTGATTTTTTGAGAGAGAAAAACATTGATTTGTTGTTCCACTTATTTATGCATTTATTGGTTGATTCTTGTGTATGCCCTGACTGGGTATCAAACCCTCAACCTTGGTGTATCGGGTCGATGTTCTAACCAACTAAGCTACCTAGTGATGGCTGGACATCATCTTTATGCTTCAAATTTCATTGTATCTGACATTTATTCATTGGCAGTAGTACTAACAGACGTAGCCATTGTGCACAGGAGTTTCCTTCTCTAATTTTGGTCAGGGGAAGGAATTATGCAAACATGCACTCATTTCCTCATCTTTCCCACAAGCTGTTAACATTTTTAATCATTACTCATCTGACAGATGAAAGTATTTTTTCATTTGTGCATTTGTACATATTTAGTTACAAAAGAGATTAAATAACATTTTTGTATATTCATTGGACTTTTGAAGTATTTGTGTATGTGAATTGCCTATTCTTGTTTTGTCCTTTTTTTTTAAAGATTTTATTTATTTTTAGACAGAGGAGGGAGGAAGAGAGGGAGAAAGAGAGAGAAAGAACATCAGTGTATAGTTGCCTCTCGCACACCCCCCACTGGGGACCTGGCCCACAACCCAGGCTTGTGCCCTGACTGGGAATCAAACCAGTGACGCATCGGTTTGTAGGCCAGCACTCAATCCACTGAGCCACACCAGCCAGGGCTGTCCTTATTTTTCAATTGGTAAATTTGTATTTTCAGTATCTAGTTATGAATTCCCTAACTTAAAAATATTAAAGTTTCTTCTTCATATCTTACCCAGTTATTTCTTTTCAAATTTTGCTTATGGTCAGTTTTGTTATATAAATTTTTTTTTAAAGATTTTATTTATTTATTTTTAGAGAGAGGAGAAGGGAGGGAGAAAGAGAGGGAGAAAGCAATGTATGGTTGCCTCTCACATGGCCCTCACTGGGGACCTGGCCTGCAACCCAGGCATGTGCCCCAACTGGGAATCGAACTGGGACCCTTCAGTTCCCAGCCTGCACTTAATCCACTGAGCTACACCAGCCGGGCTTGTTATATAAATTTAAAATATCTATAATCTACATGATTTTTATACCTAGTACCATGTTAGAAAGGTTCTTGACCACAGATTATAAAACATTCATCTATATTTTCACATGGTAATGTTGTAAGGGTTTTTTTTTTTTTTGTTTGTTTGTTTTTTTAAAGATTTTATTGATTTATTTTCAAAGAGAGAGGAAGGGAAGGAGAAAGAGGGAGAGAAACATCAATATGTGGTTTGCCTCTCACATGGCCCCCACTGGGGACCTGGCCTGCAACCCAGGCATGTATCCTGACTGGGAATTGAACAAGCGACCCTTCTGTTTGCAGCCTGCGCTCAATGCACTGAGCTACACCAGCCAGGCCTGTTGTAAGGTTTTAATATTTAAATTTTGAACCATCCTTACATTGAATCAAACTTTTTTTTTTCAAATAGACAGATAGTTGTCTTAATATATATATGGGATAATATTGCCCTTTCCTACTGATTTGACATCCCACATTGGTTGTAGTGAGTTGAATGTGACCCCCAAAGATAATAGGTCCTAATTCCTGAAGTCTGTGAATGTTACCTCATGTGGTAAAGTTTTTGTAGGTATAACTGAGGTAAGGATCTTAACACAAGATTATTCTGGATTAATTGGGAGGGTCCTAAATGCCAACACAGGTGTCCTCATTTTAGACAGAGGCAGAGGGAGATTAAACTCAAACACAGAGCAGGAGGAGGTGAAGTGAACACAGAGGCAGAGATTGGAATTATGTCACCACTAGACGAGGACGACCAGCAGCCACCAGAGGCTGGAAGAGGGAACAAAGTTTTCTCCCCTAGAGCCTCCCAGAGAGTGCAGCCCCGCTAACCCCTGATTTTAGACTTCTGGCTTCCAGAAATGTGAAAGACTACATTCCTGTTGTTTTAAACCACCAAGTTTGTGATAATTTGTAGTATAACTTGACCATATACTAAATTCTTTTATATTCTTTTGATCTCTGTGGATTTTTTCCCACTTGTTTCACTGCTCTATCTGTTTTGGTGTACCATTCTGTTTTTTTTTTTTTTTTAAGATTTTATTTATTTATTTTTAGAGAGAGGAGAAGGGAGGGAGAAAGAGAGGGAGAAACAGCAATGTATGGTTGCCTCTCACATGGCCCTCACTGGGGACCTGGCCTGCAACCCAGGCATGTGCCCTGACTGGGAATCGAACCGGGACCCTTTGGTTCCCAGCCCATATTCAATCCACTGAGCTACACCAGCTGGAGCTCCATTCTGTTTTTTAGTAAGGTTCATATTCAGGTTAATTTTTCAAAATTATCATTGTTTTATTAAATTTGTACATATACACGACTTTTAAAGTCCAATATTAAAGGAGTATAATGTACAAAAGCATTCATGTCCCAATTCCAATCTCCAGTGGCATCTACCTTTAAGCCTTCTGTTTCCTCTTATTTTCTGCTATTCTTATACATCATGTTTATATGCTGCTCTTTGATTTATTAATTTAAGGTATTACCTACTTACTTTCCATATGGTAAATGAGGACTTAGCTTTCCTTCTCCACCACTGCCTCCACTTGTCCTTCCCCAAATAGCTATATTACAGTTTTTATTAAAGCAAATGTTTATGTTACTGTGAACTATTAAGTATTGAAACAACTAGTCAATAGTGCCCTATAACCATTCCTCCTTTTTTGAATATCCTTTCTCTTCATTTTTATTGAAGTTACTATTGGCTTTGTGTTTTAACTTACTGATTTTATGAATACCATGTTTTCTTATTGTTCTAACATTTCTGCCGTATGATTGTGAGTAATGCGCTCAAACATATCAGTTGTGTTTCCTGGAGATCTCCTTTCCAGGCTCTTTCATCTTCTACTTGAACATGGGCAGCCTGTTCTGTACAGCTGTCATCTTGCGCCTTCGTTTCTTTGCTCTTCGGGGCTGGATTTTGTCTTCTGAGAAACCTGCTTTTATTCTGACTCCCAATGCTCTGTTTGTGATCATCTTCTCTTAAAACTTTCATGATCTTTTTATATAAAGATTTGTGTCCTTTAGTTATAGGAAAATTTCAATTACTTCTTCCCTTAGGCAATCTTTAGAATACTCTTTAGTCAAATATAGGACTTCCTTGATCATCTCTTATTCTCTTACCCTTTTTATGATTCTGCTCTCTGAGAAAAGTTTTTTTTAAATTTTTCAACTGTTTAAATATTTTAAATGTTCGCTATACTATTTTTTTTAAAGATTTTATTTTTTTATTTATTTTTAGAGAGAGGGGAAGGGAGGGAGAAAGAGAGGGAGAAACATACATGTGTGGTTGCCTCTCACATGGCCCTCACGGGGACCTGGCCCGCAACCCAGGCATGTGCCCTGACTGGGAATCAAACCGGGACCGCTTGGTTCCCAGCCCGCATTCAATCCACTGCGCTAAACCAGCCAGGGCTGCTATACTATTTTTTGTCCAAAGATTTTTCTTATTCTTTTTTATTGCTTTCTAAGTAATAATCTGTTTTTTTTCCCATTCACGAAAGCAGTGTCTTTACTTATCCCGCTGAGGATATCAGTTAGAGGGTAATGTTTTGTTTTGCTCCCTATGTTGTCTTTGTTTCCTTTCAACTATTATTTCTTCTATTTGTTGGTTTAGTTCAGAAGTCTTTCTTGATGGAGTCTTTCCTCAGATATCTGGTGATCTTTGGGTCTCAATATAAGACTATAAAAAGCTAATTGGAAGCTTTGTGTGTATGAGTGAGCTTGTCTACTGTGAGTTTTGCTCTACTGTGAATAGGCAAGGTTTGTCCCTTTATTTTTATTTTATTTTTATTATTTTTTATCCTCACCCAAGGGGGAGAGAGGGAGAGAAAGATGGATGTGAGAGAGAGAAACATCAATTGGTTGCCTCTCATATGCACCCCAATCAGGACCGAACCTGCAACCCAGGCATATGCTCTGACCAGGAGCTGAACCCATGCTTGGTTGGAGCACTGACATTATGGAACAATGCTCCAACCAAGTGAGCTACGCTGTCCAGGGCAAGAATTCATCCTTTTAGAACAGCAGAGTTCAACTTGTGTGCTACAAAAATTTTTAAACATTCAATACCTGACTATTTATTCAGAGGCACAGACCTCTTTTCCCTTAGATGGTCAAATAAGAAAATGACAACAGCCAACACAACCATGGCCATCTGGTGTGAATGAATCAAAACTATACCTATTTTTTCTGTCAGACTGGCAGAAAATATATTTTTTGGTGAGCAAAAGAATATTAGTAATTAGTTTGTGTATGCCATGAGATGAAAAAGGTTGAAAATCGCTATTTAGAATGTCCAAGTGACATACTCCTCTTCTCTGGAGCTTTTGATATTTTTCAGAGAAAAGAATGTTACAGTGTTTTCTGAGAAGTATAGGTGTAGGGTGTGTGTGTGTGTGAATGCTTTGCTACTGGTGAGCAAAAAAGAGCTAGACATTAGCCTTTCACTTAATCATTCTGTTCTCAGGCCAAGCCCTCTGCTGTGTTGGTGTGCCAAGTCCAGAGCTTTCTCGATTCAATTTCTTCAACCTCCACTGAGTGACACAGATTTGGCAAGGGCCTCAGGTTCCAGCCAGCTTTACGCAAACTTCAATGAATCCTCCTTCCACTTCCAAATGGTGAGTCTTTCAGATATTCCAAGGAATAATGACTCACTTCTTATTAGCATTTCTGTATTAGTTCCTTAGCTTACTATTTCACATGCTGTCTTCAAAGTTATTGAAGTCTTTCATTTGCTTTTGTGAGTATACTTCAGTATACTTATTCTGTCTATACTTTTAGTATTTAGATTACTTTTTACCTTACTGTTATTTTACTGGGTTTGGGAAGGAAAATCTGGTAAGTGCACGTGGTCAATCCACATTTTCAATAGGGAACTCTTGTAATATATTTTAATATCTGAAAGGGCAAGTTCTTTTTCTTCCAAGTTATTCTCAATATTGAGCCTTAGATTTTAAATTTTATATCCTATACATTCTTACTTATTTGTAGGCTATAAGTAATACTTACAATTAAAAAAATAATATCTTGTATACAACTTTATATTTTTCAAAGCAGTTTTGCACACTATCCCATTTGATCCTAAAAATATGACTGGCTTTGCACTTGGGTACATTGGGAATGGCAGAGGATTGGGAGCGATACTGGCCTGAAATTTGCAATAAAGTCAGAAATGTAATTCTAAAGTTTCATGGGGAATTAGTTTTAATATCATTTTATCATAAGAATTTAGTATTTGCTACTTTAAAGTATCAAAAACATTTGAAATGCATTTTTTAGCCACTTTCAAAAAGATAATATAATATTTTCTTCTCTAGTTCACTTCCTCTCCCCTAATACATTGAGTTTTTTTTTAACTTTTTAACGGATTTTTTTAAAAAGATTGTATTTCTTTTTAGAGAGAGTGGGAAGGGAGGAAGAAAGAGGGAGAGAAACACTGATATTGTGAGAGAAAAACATCAATCGGTTGCCTCTCACACACCCACAACCAGGGACCGAACCTGCAACCTAGGCATGTGTCCTAACAGGGAATTGAACCTGCAACTTTTTGGTTTGAGGAATGACACCCAGCCCACTGAGCCACATCTGTCAGGTTCCTAATACACTGTTTATATTTTGAATGGTCTTACTGATTTTCTTCAACATTTTTCAAGTCTTATTTTTTAATAATCTATTTTATATGCTACTCATATACGAGGTGTGTCTGGAAAAAGTCCAACCATTGTTAATGTAAGAATGGTTTGTGTGACATTGATGTAACCCGGAAGGCAAGAAGAGTGGCCTGGAACGTGCATGCATAAACAATCATGACTTCACTGTACTAGTCAGTGGGGGCAGCAGACACGGTTGAGTGAGCATGTGTGCTGTGTGGCTATCACATTCAAAGTGACTGAGTGAGTAGAGCAACGAATCTGCATCAGATTTTGCATTAAGCTTGAACATTTCTCCATGGAAACTGCTCAGATGATTCAGAAGGCTGCAGCTATGAGCAACTGGTGATTGGCAGCTTCATCACAACACACCAGCTCATACATCACATTTGTGCAGAGTTTTTTGGTGAAACATCAAATCACGCAGGTGACTCAGCCCCTCTATGGCCCAGATTTGCTGCCCTGTGACTTCTGGCTTTTCCCAAAACTAAAATCACCTTTGAAAGGAGAGAGAATTTGAACTGTCGATGAGATTCAAGGAAAATACAACAGGGCAGCTGATGGCTATTGGGAGAACTGTGTAAGGTCCCAAGGTGCCTACTTTGAAGGGGACTAAGGCGTCATTGTCCTGTGTACAATGTTTCTTGTATCTTCTTCAATAAATGTCTCTATTTTTCATATTATAGTGGCTGGATACCTTCTGGATAGACCTTGTATTCTTTATGAAATAATATGACTAAAGTAGTATAAGTAAACTAATTATATTTCCATAGTAAATTCTTAAATCTGTCAGAAAGTCTGAAAAGTAGACGATAATCCTAAACCATATAATTTTGGGGAAAAAAAGACCTAATTTGTTTTCTTTATATAGCCTCTTCTTTACAGACTAAAATTATGCTGACTACTAAAATTATGGACTTACTTATGTAAAAATCAATCTAATTTTAACTAGAAATTCAAATGTGATTTGCAATGTAGATGTTAACTTTGTTAATGACTTCTCTCTATTGTTTTCATTCTTATAAGTAACACCCTTTTTATGTACCTAATTCTTAAAAACCTATGGGTTAAAATTAGAAAACTAATATTGTATGTTTAAGTAAACTGACTATAAAACAGAAGACAACTTTCATCACACTTTTACCACCTTCAAAAATGAAAAAGAACACAGCCTTTGGAGTTAGAAGACCTGGATGTGTGCCAGGTATCAAGATGTTCTTAATGTATGTGTATCCTTGAGAAATTTACCTTAATTTTACAGAACTTCAGCAATATATTCTATGAAATTGGAATAATAAGATCTTCCATTTCTAGCTTTCAGGGTTATCATAAGGATCAAAGGTACAAAAATGACAAAGCTGACATTTATTTAATATGTGCATGAAACTGACTTTCTTACTGGGACTGTTAGGAAATTTCAGCTAATTTAGTTCTGCACTAGTTCTGCTGTCTCAGTGTATTTGTAAATTTTAACTACTCTAGTCCTGTAATGGTTCTAGTATCTCAGTAACAACTCGGTAACCAAATCATGTTTGGCTAAACAACAGTTAAGGTCACCTATCCGAAAGGATTCATGTTTACAACCTGGATATGATTCTAGCCTAATATTGCAGCTGATAATTTATATATCCTTTAGAGCAGTTTAAGGAACAGGTTCTCTCTTTTAAAAATTTAATCTTCGTTGTATTTTTTTCCATTACCATTTAGTCCCCTTATAACCCCCACCCCCAGCAATCATCTCACTGTTGTCCATGAGTCCTTTTTCCTTAGGGGCAGGTTCTCAATCCTTGACTTGATTGTCTGTCTTTTATATCAGTAGTCCCTAATAATTTCAGTAGGCTTCATGATTTATACTTGTCTTTTATCCATTTTGAGTTTATTCTGGTGCATGGTGTAAGTTGGTGGTCAAGTTTCTTTTTTTTTCCATGTACCAGTGCAGTTCTCCCAACCCCATTTATTGAAGAGGCTATTTTTTTCTCCATTGTATGTTCGTGCCCCCTTTCCCAAATATTAACTGATTATAGAGACTTAGGTTTATTTCTGGGCTCTCTATTCTGTTCCATTGATCTTTGTTCCTGTTCTTATGCCAGTGTCAGGCTGTTTTGACTACAGTGGCCTTGTAATGTAGTTTTTTTTAAATCAGGTATTACTTCAGTTTTCAGTGGCTGGTTTTCTGCCAGGACCATTGGGATCCCTTCCTTCACCTCATGATCAGTCCAGATCTTGGGAGGACTTTGCATACAGATTTTGGGGATCCCCTCCTCTTTGACTGCCTCCCTTCCAGAATATTTTTCCTAAATTTCTGGTAGTTTCTAGCCTTAAACTCTATCATCTAATATCTCATACCATTTGGCTTTCTGCTCAACCTACCCACAGAGGAAGATTTAGCACTGCCCTCAGTCAGAAAGCCAAAATTGTACAAATCTCATTTTTTGCAGATTTACCCACCCAGCTACTGCCCTCCTCTTGGTAGGGATTGTGTGCACTCTGCAGGTAGGATAGCTTCCAGAGAGGAAAAAGAAGACTAAGTTTATTACTCTCAAATCCAGTCAGATAACTTCCTCTGTCCCCCCGAAGGAGATGGTAAGGGAGTGGAAAGAAGCCAGGAGAGGACTGTTCGAGCTACAGCAGCATGGAAGCCGAGGGAGGGAGTAGATGTTCTCTCCTGATACTCCCCAGATTTTGCTCTTGTAACTGATTGGGCCTAAGCCTGCAGTCAACATGGTAGAAGACATCAGTACTTTGTCATACAATTCAACTGACCCTCACACTAATAACAATCTAGGGGCAGGGAGACTAAACAAAAGGAAGTCAAGGGCAACCAAAAAAGGAAAGAAATCGAAGCAGAAAGATGAACTGCAAGTTCTTCCTCAAGACTATGTGTCAGGACAGTATAATGCTATTCGTTGTGTCTAATGCATTCTAACAGCGTAATGCTGTTTGTGGTTTTCGGTGGGTCCCAAACAGCATGCCATTGGGTACAGTTTTCTGTTTTCTGTGGTTTGAGGTTCTTTGTGTTTAAGAGGAAGTTTGCATTTATCATACTAAATAGTATCATTGTTCTTATTCTGTCATCTGAGTTTACACTGTTTTTTATGTTGCATTACTCCTGTTTTTCCCACCCTTCTGCTGTTTTTCTTGTTTAGCCCCTAGTAATTTATAAATTAGTCATCCTATTTTTATTTAATTAGTAGTTACTTTAAAATAAAAAGAAAATGAATCTCTGTTTCTTTACCAGCATTAAGAATATGTTAGTATCGCCCTGGCTGGTGTAGCTCAGTGGATTGAGCGCGGGCTGGGAACCAAAGGGTCCCGGTTCGATTCCCAGTCAGGGCACATGCCTAGGTTGCAGGCCAGGTCCCCAGTGAGGGCCATGTGAGAGGCAACCATACATTGATGTTTCTCTCCCTCTCTGTCTCCCTCCCTTCCCCTCTCTCTAAAATAAATAAAATCTTTAAAAAAAAAAAAAAAGAATATGTTAGTATCTATTGATTCCCCTGGAAATGATGAATGAGTCACATACTGTAGTACTTCCCTTTGTTCCTATCTCCCATTTCTTAGCGTAATTTGGGCTTTTAAAACTATTATTATTTCTTTTTTTTACTTCTCCTTAAGAAACACTTTTTTTTTTTTTAAGATTTTATTTATTTATTTTTCAGAGAGAGGAGAAGGGAGGAGAAAGAGCAATGTATGGGTGCCTCTCACATGGTCCTCATTGGGGACCTGGCCTGCAACCCAGGCATGTGCCCCAACTGGGAATCGAACCGGGACCCTCTGGTTCCCAGCCCGCGCTCAATCCACTGAGCTACACCAGCCGGGCTCCTTAAGGAACACTTTTCACATTTGCCTTTCCTTATATAGTCATGTTAACCTTGTTAAGAACAATCACTTTGACATTAATTTTTAAGCTTGTAGGTTACAATTTCCATTTCTCTATTTCTTCATAATAGATCTCCTCTATACCTAAGATTTTATTTTTTGGATACTAAAGTATTTCTTTGAGTGATTTTTAAAGAGTGTGTATTTGAATCTTTGCATATCTGAGAGTATTTATTAAATGTGTATTCTTTTGACAGCAGTTATAACTACAGGAAGTTTTCCTAAGGAAGTGATAGTGGTATGCAAAGTTGTGTGTACACATTCATTTTGCAGTATTATTACAAAAGCAAAAATTAGAACTAATAAATATCTAAAAGTAGAAATTGGTCAGACAAAATAAAATTATTTCCAGCCATCATTGCAAAATCAGCAGTTTTATTACCTTTGTCACTTAACTGAAATTAAGTATCATTAATCTTTTTGCCTATTACTTGTGCAGGTTATAATTATTACTAGTATCACATATAGGGCAAATATTAGCATGTTTAGCTATTAACATTAATATGCTATTTAGCATCTTTTTAGTTTTTAATTAGATTAAATATTGGCTAAGCAGATATTTGTTATTGAAAACACTTTTATTGTATTTTTCCATTACCATTTATCCCCCTTATATCCCCCTCTCCTCAGCAATCACCACACTGTTAATGTCCATGAGTCCTTTTTCCTTTTTGCTCAATCCCTCTCCCCACTAACTCCCCCGTCCCCCAGAGCTGTCAGCTTGCTCTCTATCTATGAGTCTGTCTCTAGTGTGCTTGGTAGTTCTGTTTGTTCATTAGATTCCACATATGAGTGAAATGATACGGTATTTGTCCTTGTCTGACAGGCTTATTTCACTTAGCATCACTTTAATTTTGGTCTGTTCCTTACAGTCACTCCATGGATTCCTTTGGGCAGCCTAGAACAGAAGATGACCAATCAGTGGTTAGCAGAATGCAAAAAAAGTACTGGAGAACCAAACAGATCTTCATCAAAGCCACAGGAAAGAAGGAGGATGAGCACGTGGTGGCATCTGATGCAGAACTGGATGCTAAACTTGAGGTAAATGTGAGGATTCTGTGTATTTAATATTAGTGGCTCTTATTTGGGACTACAAGGGGGATTATGACAAGTTTTTACACTGAAGAACTTATTGGGATAAATGCAAATTTGAAAATAGAATATATCCATCCCTTAGATCTTCTGGATAGGAGGTCAGAATTCTCAAAAATTGAGAACTGACAGAACTGGTGTTCACAAATTAGGTAAATCATGAATTAGTTTCTCTGGCATAAGTAGTATAGTTTTTAATCTAAATGTTAATGAATTAATTATATTTCTAATGATACCATATATTCATTGTATATCATGTCATAATAGTTTTATTACATTTACGTGAAACCTTACATCTCACAGAAATAAGTTAGAATTTTTTTTCAATTATTAAGAGATAGAGTTATTGAAGTATTTCATAATGCATTTTGGGCTGTTTTTCATTTTAATTAAAAGGAATAATTACCATGAAACAACTTTAAACTTATAAGTAATTAAGCTAATTAGAAGAAAGGTCTCATGTATATTAATGAAAGGTCTGGATTTTAATTAATTAATTAATTAAATCCCCACCTAAGTACATGTTTATTGATTTTTAGAGAGAGAGGAAGGGAGGGAAAAAGAGAGAGAAACATCTGTGTGAGAGAGAAATGTCAGTTGGTTGCCTCCCATATATGCCCTGACTGGGGATTGAACCTGCAACCTTTAGGTGTATGGAATGATGCTCCAACAAACTGAACCATTCAACCAGGGCAAAGATCTGGATATTTAAATGCAGATTTACTAATTACATGTACATGTACTAATTTAAGATAACTTGCACAAATATTTCCAAACAGATGCTCTGTTATGCTTGAAATATAATAATTTATTGGGATTCTTAAAAGTAAAGGTCACCCTGGTTGGTGTGGCCCAGTTGGTTGGAGCATCATCGCAAGAACCAAAGAGTCGCATATTTGATTCCCAGTCACAGCACATGCTTGGGTTGCAGTTTGATCCCCGGGTGTGGCGCCTACGGAGGCAACCAATCAATGTTTCTCTTCCATATCAATGTTTTTCTCTCTCCTTTTCCCTCGCCCTTCCTCTCTCTCTAAAAGCAATGAAAAAATGTTCACAGATGAGGGTAAAAAAATTTTTTTAAATAAAGGTCTAATTAAATAGGGCTTAATCTACTAAATATTTTCATTCATAGTAAATAAACTGTGTCATTGCCCTAACACATATGGAAATAGATAAATTATTTGAAAAGTATTCCTCTTAGGGTTCAATGACAAATGTTGGAAAAATAAAGGGACTTTATTTTATGTATTTTAAAATAAGTATTTTATGTTTTAACACTAAGGGAACTCTTCACTGTGTCCACCCATGTTCCCCGGAAATAGATGTTTTTGTATTGTTTTACATCATTAGGCAATCTGTGGGTGACGTATTTTATATTTTAGTGTTATGCTCATTCATTAGACAAATATTTGGAATCAACCAAAAACTTTCTCCCACATTTGTACTATATTTTTAACAATGAGAAATATTTTCATTGTTTGTATGCTCATATCAATCATTACGTTATACACTTTAAATGTACATTGGTATTTCTTTTTCTCTTTCTCCCTCCCTTCCCTGCTCTCTAAAAATGAATAAAATCTTTTTAAAATAAATAAAATCTTATTTGTGAAATTATACTTCACTAAAACTAAAATAATATTTTCATTGTAAAAATTAATAGCAATAGTATATAAATCTTTCAAAGACCATGGAAAAAATCAACCATAATCACTTTCTCATAGTACTACTATCATTTTTTGTACTCTTCTCTAGTCTTCTTCCATATGAATTTAAAACAGCTTTTTAAGTTGCGAAATGCACATACCAAGTTCAGTTGAAACATATCTAAACTTACATGGAAAATTGATGGCTGCTCTCCATTTAGATTCTAGTGTCTGTTACCAATCTTCCTTAGTCCTAATCAAACATCAAAGTAGTAGCGAAAGTGCTTCAGAGATAGGATGATCAGGTTTAATGGTGATACTGGAAATTTTATTTATTTTTTTAAAAGATTTTATTTATTTATTTTTAGGAGGGGGGAAGGGAGGGAGAAAGAGAAGGAAAGAAACATCAATGTGTGATTGTCTCTCAAGTGCCCCCTACAGGGGACCTGGCCCACAACCCAGGCATGTGCCCTGACTGGGAATGGAACCAGCAACCCCTTGGTTCGCAGTCCAGTGCTCAATCCACTGAGCCACACCAGCCAGGGCAGAAAATTTATTTGATAATCAAAGGGTTAGGACTTAATATATCACAATGCCAAGGTCTTTTTGAACTAAAGTTTCATAGCAATTCTTCAGCATAGGAGTTTGTTAGAAGAAGGCCTGAACCCTAAAACCTATACCAGTCATTTCTCTGGGAAAACTTAAATTTATAGATATGTGAAGAGTTACCTCATATGTATGTGTCCTAATCTCAAGTTTTCATGTTCTTTGAAATGGGAGTGTACTGGATAATTGATTTTTCTGTTAACTATTAGCAATAGTAGTAACACAGGAATTACATGGAAATGTTTAAACGTCGTAAATATTGTAATATTATAATACAATATTTAATTTTTATGGTGAATTCACTGACCTCTTTTGTTTAGACCAATATTGGAGAAAAGCCAGCGTCAGAGTTAACATTTTCTAAGGTTTTCTATACTCTTCATTTGTGATTGGCAATGCTTGATGCAGTTTATGTTGCATTTACCCTTTTGCTACTTAAACAGCTTGAAGCTGTGGAGAGGACAAACTCTACACTTACGAATTTTTATTAGCTTCCATGTATTTATCACAATTTTTTCCAAACATCGTGGGAGAAATCTAAATGTGCTTTCTATATCAGAAATAAAACCAAAACTGAAGTACATCACAGTCCAGGAAAAAATAGACATAATACATATAAGAAAATGTTCTGCTTTTGAAGTGCTTATAACAGATACTTTGTATTTGTTTATGGTTCTATAAATTGTCCTAATAAAATTTATATTTCAAAGGTTTTTCACTCCATTCAAGAGACATGCACTGAACTCCTGAAGATAGTTGAGAAATATCAGCTCAGACTCAATGGTATGAAATCATAGATATATGTCCTATAATTCCCATTTAATGTAAATATTTGAATGAAATGTTTAATATAAAAATAGTTTGTTGAACTGTTTTGTGAGTAGTTTCTCATGACAACATATAAATATTTACAGTGACCTATTCTCAAAGTCCCCAGTGTCCTCTGACAGATTCATTTTGTTAAGTTCAGTTTTATTGCCCAGAATCTTAACTGGATTTGCTTCCATCACTTAAAAACTCTCTCTCACCCCACCACTTGCCCTTGTAGTTACCATGCCATTCCTCTGCTCCTTTAACAGAAAATTTTGACATAATTTTCTGTAAGCACAGTCTTTTTTAAAAATTGATTTTATAGAGAGAAAGAGAGAAAAACAATTTGTTTTTCCACTTGTTTATGCATTCATTGGTCAGTTCTTGTATGTGCCTGGACCAGGCATGGAACCTACGACCGTGGCACATTGGGACAATATTCTAACCAACTGAGCTACCTGGCCAGGGCTGTATGCACAGTCTTTATTCCTGTCCTTCCACTTTCTTTTGTACTCACTCCAGTTGAGTTTTCATCCCAATCACTCCTCCAAATTGCTCTTGTCATAATCATGAAGAGCTGAACCCAGTGACCAATTCTGCGTCCTTACCTTACTTGATTCATCACATTACTTAACACAGTTGATTATGCTCTCCTTCTCTTGGCTTGGCTTCCAGGCACCATACTTTCCCGGATTTCTTCCTGCTGGTCATTCCGTCTCGGTATCCTGCCTTTGCTTGCTGGGCTGTTCTCTCTTCTCGACGTCTTCAAGTTGGAAGTAAATTTTTGGATCTCTTCTCTTTCTGTAGTTGCAATGGCCTACTGCATGTGGCCACCTCTCTGAACCTGGTTACCACTCACTTCCTAAAACTCTCTCCTCTTTAGCCATGTTGATCTTCCTGTTAGGCATATCTGCACAGCAGGCTCTCTAACTTCCTTTAGGTTTTTGGTCAAATATCATCTTTTTAGTGAGACACCCATATCTAAAATGAAATATCCCCCTTTCTCATAACTTTCTTGACTACTTAACAATATTCAACATTTTATGTATTTTATCAATGTTTTTCTTACCACTACTATAATATGTTCTCCTTATGGACAGGAATTTGTCTGTTTTGTTTATATCTGTGTCCTCAAAGCCTAGAAATGATGTTTAACATGTAGTTTGTACTCAGTAAATATTTGCTCAATTAATGATTTTTCTTCTGAGGAATGTAAATTAATCTCAGAACATTATAATCAGCCCTGACCTGTCTGGCTCATTTGGTTTGGTGTTGTCCCACAAAGTGAAAGGTCACCAGTTGGATTCCCCGTCAGGGCACATGCCTGGGCTGTGGGTTCGGTCCCTGGTCAGGTCATGTACAAGAGGACACCAATCGATGTTTCTCTCTCACATCCATGTTTCTCTCCCTTTCTCCCTTCCCTTCTCTCTAAAAATAAATAAATAAAATCTTAAAAAAAAAAGAAGTGCTCAAAGTGATGAAAAGCAGGGACCCGAAACCAAGATTAGTCTATCCAGCAAAGCTATCATTTAGAATGGAAGGGCAGATAAACTGCTTCCCAGATAAGGTCAAGTTCAAGGAGTTCATCATCACCAAGCCCTTATTATATGAAATGTTATAGGGATTTATCTAAGAAAAAGAAGAAGATCAAAACTATGAACATTAAAATGGCAATAAATTCACAACTATCAATAATTGAATCTAAAAAACAAAATAAGCAAACAAGTAGAACAGGAACCGAATCATAGATACAGAGATCATTTGGAGGGTTATCAATTGGGAGGGGAAAGGGGGAGAATGAGGGAAAAGGTGCAGGGATTAAGAAGTACAAATTGGGCCCAGCTGGTGTAGCTCAGTGGATTGAGCGCGGGCTGAGAACCAAAGGGTCCCGGTTCGATTCCCAGTCAGGGCACAAGCCTGGGTTTCAGGCCAGGTCCCCAGTGGGGGCCATGTGAGAGGCAACCATACATTGCTCTTTCTCCCTCCCTTCTCCTCTCTCTAAAAATAAATAAATAAAATCTTAAAAAAAAAAAGTACAAATTGGTAGATACGAAATAGATAGGAGGATGTTAAGAACAATATAGGAAATGGAGAAGCTAAAGAACTTATATACATGACCCATGAATATGAACTAAGGAGGCGGGGATTGCTGGAGGGAATGGGTGTACCAGGCAGAGAGGGGCAAAGAGGGAAAAATTAGGACAACTATAATAGCATAATCAATAAGATATATTTAAAAAAATAAAATACTTAGTCATATTAGTAAAAGTTTCTAAAGCATTTCTTAGTTTTGGTACTTGCCACAGGCTGGTAACAAGTCGTTCTGGACTGACATTGGTTCATGGCCCACACTTTGAGTAGTAAGGTGCTGCACAACAAATTTTAGGATTTCAGTAGCAAAATTGTGGACATCTGTGGGTCTTGGGTACTGAGCGCAGGAAAATGAGCCAGGATGGGAGTCAATTATAAGGTAAATTTAGCCCTGGCTGATGTGGCTTAGTGGATTAAGTGCCAGCCTACAAACCAAAAGGTTGCCACTTTGATTCCTTGTCAGGGTACATGCCTAGGTTGCGGGCCAGATCCCCAGTTGGGGGCATGCAAGAGGCAACCAGTTGGTGTTTGTCTCGCACATCGATGTTTTTCTCCTCTCTTTCTTGCTCCCTTCCTCCTCTCTGAAAATAAATATATAAAATCTTTAAAGAAAAGAATAAGTTAAATTTAACAGGAAATGACTACTTTGTAAGAGGCAAATCCTAAAATGTATCTTTGCACATTTGAAAATGCATCATTTGTGATATTTGTCGTTTTGGGTTTTTTTTAACTAAAGATCAATTTTTCCCAAAGCGAGTTCCATGGATTCACTGCATCCAAACCATCAGAAATGCTTATTTAAAAAAAATAAATAGGAGGCATAGATAGATACACTGTGCCTCTTCTCACAACCAAAAGAAGGACAACAACCAATTTAAAAACAAAAAGCTGCCAGAATTTCCAGAAAATCGAACTGTATGAAAGTCTGACAACCAAGGAGTTAAAGAAGAAACATTCATCCAGACTGTTAGGAGGGGCAGAAATGGGCAGGTGGGCGGAGAGGACTCACAGCAAAGCAGAGGCTGGCAGACCGGGCAGGGCGGCGGCTGGCAGAGCAGGTGGTTCCACACTTGTGTGCAGAGAAACTAGGAGGAAAAACTGGGGAGTGAGACAGATCTCAAAATCCAGGGTTCCAGCAGGGAAATAAAGCCTCAAAGCCTCTGACTGAAAACACCTGTGGGTGTTGCGGCAGCAGAAGAAACTCCCAACCTCACAGGAGAGTTTGTTGGAGAGACCCACAGGGTCCTAGAAGGTACACAAACGACATGCCCGGAAATCAGCACCAGAAAGGCCCGAATTGCTTGTGGGTAGGGGAGGAAATGACTGAAGAGAGCTGAATAAACGGCACCGTTCCTTCTTGGGCCCTTCCCCCATGTACAGTGCCACAACATAGTGGCATGGGTTGCCCTGCCCTGGTGAATACCTAAGGCTCTGCCCCTTACTAGTAACAGGTGCACCAAGACAAAAAAAAAGAAAAAGGCCCAATGAAAGAACAGAGCAAAGCTCCAGAAAAAATACAACTAAGTGACAAAGAGATAGCCAACCTATCAGATGCACTGTTCAAAACACTGGTAATCAGATGCTCACAGAATTGGTTGAGTGTGGTCACAAAATAGAGGAAAGAGTGAAAGCTATGCAAAGTGAAATAAAGGAAAATGTACGGGGAACCAACAGTGAAGGGAAGGAAACTGGGACTCAACGGTTTGGACTAGAAGGAAGAAATAAACATTCAACCAGAACAGAATGAAGAAACAAGAATTCAAAAAAATGAGGAGAGGCTTAGGAACCTCCAGGACAACCTTAAATGTTCCAACATCCAAATCATAGGGGAGCCAGAAGAAGAGGAAGAACAATAAATTGAAAACTTATTTTAAAAAAATGATCTAGGAGAACTGACCCAATCTGGCAAAGGAAATAGACTTTCAGGAAGTCTGGGAAGCTCAGAGAGTCCCAAAGAAGTTGGAACTAAGGAAGCACACACCAAGGTACATCATAATTACATTAGCCAAGATTAAAGATAAGGAGAGAATCTTAAAAGTAGCAAGAGGAAAGGAGACAGTTACCTATAAAAGAGTGCCCATAAGACTGTCAGCTGATATCTCAAAAGAAACCTTGCAGGCAAGAAGGGGCTGGCAAGAAGTATTCAAAGTCATGAAAGGCAAGGACCTACATCCTAGATTACTCTATCCAGCAAAGCTATAATTTAGAATGAAAGGGCAGATAAAGTGCTTCCCAGATAAGGTCAAGTTCAAGGAGTTCATCATCACCAAGCCCTTATTATATGAAATGTTAAAGGGACTTATCTAAGAAAAAGAAGATGATAAAAAATATGAACAGTAGAATGACCATAAACTCACAGCTATCAACAATCAAACCTAAAACAAATACAGCAATGAACTAAGCATACAACTATAACAGGAACAGAATCACAAAATGGAGATCACATGGAGGGTTCTCGGGGGGAAATGGGGGAAAAGGTCAGGGAATAAGTAGCGTAAATGGTAGGTAGGAAATAGACAGGGGGAGGTTAAGAACAGTGTAGGAAATATAGAAGCCAAAGAACTTATATGTATGACCCATGGACATGAACTAAGGTGGGGAAATGTGGGAGGGAGGGGGTGTGCAGGGCAGAGGGGAATAAAGGGGGGGAATGGGATGACTGTAATAGCATAATCAATAAAATACATTAAAAATAAACAAACAAATAAAAATAAAAGCAGATCCTCTGAACTAAAAAATCAGAATCTGTGGAGATTGAGCTCAGAAATTGCATTTTTAAAATGTCTTCTTCCCATTCCCCCATCTTCAAGTAATTCTTGTGTATAGATAATTCTTTCTGTAAGAATTTTAGTTATATGTGTGTTTTAAAGAAATGATAAAAATGAAAAAACTATACTGTAATTTTTTCCTAGTTATATCAGAGGAAGAAAATGAACTAGGGATCTTTTTAAAGCTTCAAGCAGAACAAGATACATCACAAGCTGGCAAAATGATGGCTGCCACCGGCAAGGCACTCTGCTCCTCAGCCAAGCAAAGGTTTACATGGTTTTGCATCATCCTTAAATTTGTAGTCAATATGACAGTTTTGATACATGCACCTAAGTGTATCATTCCAGTAGAGGGTTAAAAGAGAAATATACTGCAGTATATAATTGTTTTGATGCCTAACTCATTTATTTTGTATTTTAAATAATTATTTAAAAATTGACATTCTCAGTTGCTTAATTCCTAGAAATGTACCTTAGGCCTATGTTTAAATTCATTAAGGAGTTTAATGTAACAGAGGTGTGGCATAGCTAAAATTTGAATATATGTAGGTATATATTTTTCACTTTTTTGACTACTGTACTACCTATGAGTGCATTAGAACTCTTTCAGCAGAGGAAATTTTTTCTTCTTAATTACATACTTTGCATTTCTCATTTGCAGTTTTTTTAATCATAAAGATACCTGCTGCAAAGAATTTCCTACAATTGTTAAATACAGTGAAAAATCTTTGCATTTTCAAAAAAAAATAAAGACAGGCCTTATCAGACCTGTAATGATCACTGATAACTTAAGTAGTTGTCTTCTGAAACACCACATCAATGCTGAAGTCCATCTTTAAGGAAGTGAGACACTCAGTACAAGACCCTGAGTCAAAAGCTGACCACAGGAGCTGAGTTTAACTTGTGTTTCCTAACTCTGTTTTTTGTCCTCATCTCAGCTACTAAGAATTTGATGCTCATTAGTTCTTCTCGTATTTCATCTGCTTTTCTATACCCAGGTTTTTCCTAAATTTGTCAAATAAAAGGCTTTCTATTTATAGGATAATGCTTTATAAATATAAGATCTCTTTTACCCACGGAACACTTTTGTAAATGGCACATTTACTTGACAAGTAATTTATATGTGGATTAACATCCAAAATGTTGCAAAAATGATATACTTTCTAAAATAAGAAAAGGGAACGATATAGACACATCTTTACTACCAATTCAAAGTTGTCTATATGATCCTTATTTGCTTTCTAAAGCTCTTAGGCATCTTAATAATTTCCTATTTATAGACTCATCTTGACAGCAAATATGCTTTATGGTTGTTTTAAATCTTCGTGTGTTTTTTTAATGGGATGTACATCTCTCTGAGTTTTACCTCTCTGCTATTAGATTGGCCCTGTATACTCCCCTGTCTCGACTTAAGCAAGAAGTAACAACATTCAGTCATAGGGCAGTCTCTGATACCTTGATGACAGTTAATCGGATGGAGCAGGCACGCACAGAGTACAGAGGAGCTCTGCTGTGGATGAAAGATGTGTCCCAAGAACTGGACCCAGACACCTTAAAGCAAATGGAAAAGTTCAGAAAAGTATGACAATACATCCTTCTCTTTTTCTTGATACAGAAACCTGTTGAACTTCTACAGAATAACTTAATTAAGATCAGACTATTTTTTAAAAATCTTCACCCAAGGATATATTTATTGATTTTAGAGGGAGAGGAAGAGAGAGAAAGGGTGTTGAGGTTGTGGGGGTGCGGGGGAGAGAGAGAGAAACATCGGTATGAGAAACACCGATGGGTTGCCTGCTGTATGCTCCCTGACTGGGATTGAACCTGCATCCTAGGTACGTGCCATGACTGGAAATCAAACCTGCACCCTTTTGGTGTAGGGGACAATGCTCCAACCAACTGAGCTGCCCAGCCAGGGCAGAGAAGACTGTTTTTAAGAAAATGTTATATTACAAATTTTTGGTTGCTTGCAGATCTTTTGTAACCAACAAAAATGGGTATACAGCTGTCTGTTACCACAAAAGCCAAACTCATGAAGCAGATGCTGGTGGAAAAAAAAAGGAAGAGGTTTTAAGGTGCTGCATAATCTTGGAGAATGGCAGACTCCTGTCTCAAAGTCCATCTCCTCAGCAAGACCAAGACAAAAACCAGTGTCCAGAGCTCCTGCTTCAATTTAAAATACAGTCCTTTGGAGCCTACAGGTGCCTGTTAAGTGGTCCTAGTCCCCATCCAGAGCTTAGCTTGTTTCCAGCTACTGTTCATTTCAGGCTCCCTCTTGGAGCCTGTGTGTGGGGCCCACATGGCCATGGACCATGTGGTTACTAAGGCTGCAAAGTCATGTACGCTTGGGAGAGCACACAAATGCACGGGTCAGTGCATCACCAAGTGTGCAAGAAAGAGAGAGACTGCTGAGGCCAAGGGCCCTTGGAGAGAACAGGCGAATGCACTAGCAGGTGCAGGTTACAAGCAAGCGAGCCATGATCCAGAGCTAGTTTCTTTGTTCCCTGGGGATTATATTAGTTTGGGTATAGGTGCTTTGGTGCTCTTCGAGTGGGTCCATCTCCCAACTAATCCCTTCTTTCCCCAGGCTAGACTGACAGGCCTCTTTGGTCTAGCACCTCTACCACGCCATTTTGACTTCAGTTATACATGTGCCTACCTTCCCCTGTCCCACCCCAGTCTGGTACTGGAAGGATGTGGGGAGGGCTTTTTCCTATCCAGTTATCTTGCTAGCTCTTTGCATGCTTGGCGTAAGGACCTCCTCCTGCCGCCATCTTGCCAATGGGCAAAGACCTCCCTGCACTCCAGACAGTCTACCAGTAACACTTTGGTTGAAGTACAAAAGGTTGTCACACTTTTTGTTTTACTCTTTGAGTGGCAACCCCAATCTGTCGACTTCATCTATTAATTTTTTTGTCTTCCTCATAATAGATCTAAATACCCTTTAAATGTTGCTTATCTGGACTTTTGGGCTTGTTTGCAGGAAGGAAGTAGTTTATTAAAATGAGGAAAAATATATAAGTAAAAATTCAGGTAAGATGATTATTAATTATAAGCAAAGTCAAGTTATCAAGTTTTTTATTCTGCCACAATATATAGTTTGACCACAGCTTTTAAAGCAACAATGTATGGACATATGTTTTTTCTGAATGAACTCCTTATTATAAATTGTGTCACCTAAATTTATGATACATGAATAATAAAATTCATTTACTCCTTTCATAAATATTTAGAGTAGCTATAATAAAAATCATATTTAATATTGATGAAACCTTTATTGTACACCAGCTGTTACAGATGGTTTGTCTCACTGGTTATTGATTACTCCCAGCAGATCTAGGAAGTAGGTGGACACATGGCCTCAGGCCATAGCAACCTGTATTAGAATTATAAGGGAATTCTATTCCTTTTATAATACTTGGCAATTAGAATACAATTCAAAGCAGTGGTTGCACAATATTGTGAATGCATTAATGTCACTTACTTGTAAATTTTTAAATGGTTAAGTGTCATGTTATATGAATTTCACCTCAAAAAAATAATAAAATCCAAATCTCTTTTCTGGACCCAAATGGCACAGCCTAATCCCTGATTCCTCTGCAGCCACATCTTCAACTTACTTTCTGTGCTTCAGGAAGGAATATGTTCTACCTTATTCCTTCCTGTTCTGCAAACATAAGCTCTTCACCCACCTCCCACACCCAGGACTTTTGTCTGTGCTTTTCCCTGGGCCTGGAATGTTCTCCCCAAGGTCTTAGCTTGGCCCACTCATCACCTTTCTGTCCCATCTCCAGCATCGAGCATGAACTCACCAAGGGCTTCCCTAGTTATCTCATCGAAAGTAGTTACCCATTTTTGTTCACTTATATGTTATCTTTACAGCTTGAGATTATCTTACATATTTATTTACTTCTTTTTTTTCCTGTGCTTTTCCACTCAGGGATGGTGGGGAAGAATGGTTTTGTTCACCGCAGTATCCCAGTGACTAGTATAGTGCATGGCACATAATCGGTACCTTATAAATATTTGTTGAATGAATGAGTATATTTAAAAGTTGAATATTCAGCCCTGACTAGTGTGGCTCAGTGGGTTGGGCTTTGTCCTGAAAACCAAAAAGTCACAGGTTTGAGTCCTGGTGGGGGCACCCTACCTGGGTTGCAGGCAGGGTCCCCAGTTGGGGGCATGTGGGAGGCTGCTGATTGATGTTTCTCACACATCAATGTTTCTCTCTTTTTCTTCTCCCTTACCCTCTTTCTAAAAATAAATAAATAAAATCTTTTAAAGTTGAGTATTTAAACCACTTAATGACATGACTGAAATTATGTATAAGAAATAGGATAGGAATGTGTTTACATTTATATATATCCATGACTTAGAATATTATTAATGCTTCTCTTGTCCTGGCCAGGTTAGAGCATCACCTGGATATGCCAGGGTTGCAGGTTCAATCCCCAGTCAGGGCACATGCAAGAGTCAACCAATAAGTGAAACAACAATTTGATGTTTCTATTTCCGTCTCCGTCTCCATCTCTATCTCCGTCTCTGTCTCTATCTCGCCCTTCCTCTCTCTCTCTCTAAAATCAATTAAATTTTTTAAAATGCTTCTTAACAGTGTAACTATGTCCCCTTTCCATTTATTCTTCTACTCTTACCTAAGTATTATTCATCAGTAGTTTTAGGTGTTACTTTTTATTTGGAATCTGTGTTTTTTTTTCTTCTTAACTATATACTTTTCATCTATCATTACATAGTTTCTCAGCATAAAGATACCTGGAAAGAGTCTCATATAATTACTAAAAATAGCCAAAATCTTCACCATTAATCATGAAATAATAATACCAGGAAAGGGAATTGGTCTTCTTTATTATAATGTCATGTGTCTGAAAATAATGTGTCATGAATCTTTGTGATATATTCATAATCTGTAACATTTTTGTGGTTGCAGGTACAGATCCAAGTGAGAAATAGCAAAGCTTCTTTTGACAAGTTGAAGATGGACGTTTGTCAGAAAGTAGACTTACTTGGAGCTAGTCGCTGCAATATGTTATCTCATTCACTCACTACCTACCAGGTACCCACCTTCACAGTCAGCATGTCCTTGCAGTAAAGATGAGCGGTGAGATTCCTTTATAAAAGTTGTATAAAGGATAAAAAAAATATATAATTGATCAGATTCCTTTGATTTGCTAAAATTGACTTACTGAGGGTATGACAATCAGAAAATTATAGAATTCTAGACTGTAAAAGGCCTTGGGGACCATCTACTGCAGTAGCTTCACAATATTCTCTTTGGTGTCCTAGGAAAGAGAGACCCAGAGACTGTCTAGGGCTGAGGACGGGAATGCTGAGGAGGCCGATTTAAGGCCCAGAGCCTGGTTTACTTACACTACTCCACGTTGAACTTCTCCGTATAATTTCACTTGAAGCAAAGATGCTGTGGCCCCCAACATTTTTAACTTTTTCTGTCATTTTATGGGTGAGGAAAGTGAAACCTAAGAGAATTAAAGTAAATGGCAATGTTGAGCTTAAAAACCTACATCTTCTAATTCCAAGTTGTGTTTGTTTTTTGGTTTTTTTTTAAATTCTGCCACGGTTGCCATCCACATCACTTTAACCTCAAAAGTCTCACTTGTGCTTATACTAGTACCCAAATCACACATAAATATCATACAACGAATACGGTATATATTAATAAGTAGCAGGTACTGATTTTAACATGTGTTTGTGAATGGCAAAATAGGAGAATAAACTGCATTTTCATAAGAATAACAAACTAAAGGAAATGGGCATTCACTGCTGCTTCGAGAAGATCTACCTAATTCATTCAGCACTGTGGAATTCAAGAATCAGGAAAGGACGCGCTTGATCGCTTGATAGCTGTTAGTTCACTTCTCCTTTCTTCTCTCCATTCATCGCCCTCACTTTGAACAGGAACCTTTAAGCAGCAAAGGAACTGTTCCATTCATCGAATTAACTTGAGAACACATTTTTTGGGTAAGGGTTTCTCGAACCCTAAATGAAAGACCAAATTTAGTGGTACATATTACCTTTCGCCAATTAATAAAAGACTATATATACTTACCAAAATAAAGATTTACACATACTCCTAGTACAAATGTGGTATTCTTGTGCTTTTTAACATTTGTCTCTTGGATTCCTCAGCAGGAATCCACCAGTTTCATTCTCTTGGCTGCAGTTACTCTGTAGCTGGCTCCAGTGCACATTCCAGTACAGTATACAGATAGCGCACGTGCATACAGATACAGGAGCCAATTCTTAGGCGGAGCTACTATTTCCAGCACTTTCTGGTTTCCCTAACTTGGAAATTGGTTATTATTTGGCAGCTATTCGCTTGCTACAGTGGCGAGGGAAGACAGCACTGGAAACTTGTGGAGAGGAAGCAGAACTCATGCTGTCTTCCCTTTCTCTGCAGAGAGCACTGCTCGGGTTCTGGGAGCACACGGCTCGAATGATGGCCCAGATCCGCGGGGCTTACAGTGACGCTCATCCATGTGCCCTCGTGGCTCTCAAGGTACATCCCTGTCCATGTTGTCTTGTTAGATATGTGTTACACTTCATTTGGTAATAACATCGAAACTTATTTGCTAAGCCTAATTTCAAATTTACAAAACATTGGGATTTTTTTTTTTACAATCCTTCAGCTAAGAATCTGCAGTCCTGTAGCCAGTCATTTTTCTGCACTTCCCTGATTCCAAATGCTATCAGCAACACTAAAAAAATACGTGGGAATATTGCTGATGGGCTCAAGATAATCGTAGGGGGCTAATTAAAGGGGGAGAATGTGAAAAGAAAATTAAAACACAAAAGTGATAAAAGGTTATGGAAAGGAAAAACTTAGGAGGAACAAGTGATAGAAAATGGTCATGTGTTTCAATAAATGACCATACAACCTACATGAAAATTTTAGAAGTTAAAGAAAAATTTCCTTTCTTTACTTTCACACTCATGTCTTAGATGTGATTCATGATACAAAAATTCTGTCAGTTTGGTCATCATATCTGTGTGATTGCAGCTGACGAGACTGCTGCATTATATCAGCTCTTTCTGTAACACCTACACATAAAAGGTACTCTTGGCCTGTGATTATAATGCTTTTAATATTTGTATATCTTCCTGTGCACCTTCTTTGCATATGGCTTATTCTGCAGAGTCGCACTGTGGCAATAGTTCTGGTAGGTGAGGTTTCAGTACCTGCGAACTTATCATTCTGCCTTATTTTCAGTAGACCTTGAAAATGTTGCTGGATTTGTTCGAGCTAGATGTGGTATCTGTGATAGATTCATATCTTGCAACAGTACATTCCTGAGGTTTAGTATAGATTATTTTAAGGATTTTATTTATTTATTTTTAGAGAGAGGGAAAGAGAAGGAGAAAGAGAGGGAAAGAAACATCGATGTGTAAGAGACACATCCATCGGTTGCCTCTCCCATGCCCCCAGCTGGGGACCTGGCCCACAACCCAGGCACGTGCCCTGACTGGGAGTAGAACTGGTGACATTTTGGTTCACAGGCCAGCACTCTGTACACTGAGCCACACTAGCCAGGGCATTAGTGTAGATTTTTAAGTCATGTTCTGACATAGCGTATTGCAGTCTAATAGTTACCCTTGAATTAGTGTTTTTGGTTTTTGTTGTGTATATGGTTTTTTTTCAATTTTTGTATATTAATACTTCATATAGGATAGCATACTATGTATTAGCCAAATTTAACATCCAATTTCTGCTGAGAACTGAAGTTGAAAATCTTGAGCTGTTTTTAAAGCATTGTAGCACAGGCTAGAACCACACAGTCAGTCTTCGGCAAATCACAAAGTTGTGAACTCTGTGGCGAGCCCACACTACAGTGTGTGTGGTTTCCAAGGACACAGGGCTCAGTTCAAATTACATTAGCACACACTTCCCATATCTCTTGCTGTCTACTTCAGAACTATTCCTATTTTATATTGTTCTTCAGAATGTTTATTCTCATTTTGTTTGCACAAAGAGAGGAGCAGATTCTTTTCATCTCCTTAACATTGGATGTCTTATCCTTAGCAACTACAAGACACTTCAAGCAAGCTTACTGAAGACCACAAAGAACAGCAAATAGAAAACAGTTCACTCACTGAAAACGTCAATAAGTAAGCAGGCAAAAGTTATGTGTCATATTATGGAACCTCCTGGATATCATTGTATACTTGGAAAGAGTTGCATTTTCTCTGGCTTAATGAATACTTATTTCCATCATTTTTCCAATTAACCTTAAAAATTTGTTTTGAAGTCTTATTATTTTCCTCCCACTTTTAACATGGCAGGCAAAGTCAGTGAGCGGAGTACAGAACAGATTGTAGTGATAACTCCAAATTCTGTAGTTTAGGAGGAGACAGCCTCGTATCAAGAGTCCCTATGTAGTGAATCCCAGAAGGGGCAGCTTGAAAAAGAAAGGGGCGGGTGCCAGCAGCTCTGAGAACAGAAGCTGTTGAAAATCAGTCTTCAAAACAACACAGCTGGGCCTAGGCCTGGTCGCCTGAGAGCGGAGACTCTCGCTGTGCACATCCTTCGTGTTGCCCGCTTCCCTTCATCACAGCTCACCTTGGCTCTCCTTGCAGAGCTGCTGCTTACGTCTCATTTTAACCAGATCGCACTGAGTATAGTAACGAGCCCAGAAATGAGGCCCAGACAGTTATAAACCAGATATTGTGGAGTTGAAGGGGATCTGCAATATAAACATTTCTTTTCTCTGTGGGGAAATTCAAATGCATTTTTGTTTTGGTCTAACTTGCATATATATATATATATATGTTTTAGGATGTAGGTTAAATAATCAAATGTATAGTTATAAATTAAATTTAGTTTCACATTGACATTTGAAATCATTTCTTTATTAATTTAGTCATTTTTTTCCATTATCACATTTCATGAAATTTTTATTCAAAATCTTCTCATGTATCTTTAGCATTATGAGAGCTACCTTTTGAATTAACAGATTCCAAAGCACTTCACTTTCACTTCCACCCAAGTTGTTTATTTTTTTAATTATTAATTTTTATATATTTTATCCACCCAAGTTGTTTAAAAAACCATGTATGTATACTGTCATTGGAAATTTCACTCTTAAGTCATAAGTATGTATTTGCTCTTTAGGCCTATTTTTGTATTTGCAAACAAATACTGCATTGCTTTATAAAAAAACATACTAAAAACAACCTTCGATGCTAGAATTTTGAGGCTAAATTCCAGGAGTAATGACTAAACCTGTGTTCAATTTCTTTGACTCGTTTTTTTTTAATTGATTGACTTTAGAAAGAGAGAGAAGGAGGAGAGAGAGAGAAGCATTGACTGGTTGTTCCACTTATTTATGCGCTCTTTGGTTGATTCTTGTCTGTGCCCTGACCATACAGGGGATGATGCTCCAACCGACTGAGCTAACCTGGCCAGGTCATCTTTGTCTCACTTTTTTATTTTTATACCAGATGGATGCTATAACCATTCAAAATTAGTATTGATTGAAAATATTTTAGGCAAATGTGTCTTCTTTTGCGAACATCACTCGCAGCTTTGGTGATAGAGGTTCTCTGTAACATAGTGCCAGCGTTGTGCCTGCAGAGCTGAACGCAGTGCCTGGTGCTTTGCCAGCACTCAGCAGATTTTTACTTGATGAATAAAGGGGAAGGATTACGTTCACAGTCTGCACAGATCTAGAGAAGAAGCAGAACTTGTCTAAGACAGATTTTAAGAGATCTACCAGACAACCAGTTTAAAAATTTTTTTTAAATATATAGAAAACTGTGGAATATGAGGCCCGAATGTATTTTAACCAAAATCTTTGCTTCTTTTTATTTTATTTTACTTCAGGTTAGTTTTGTTAGATGAGGAAGTAAGCTTGGGAAGTGAATCAGGTAAGATGGTAAATTCATTAAAATGTGAAATTATCACATTTTACATGTCAAAACAGTTTGTCACAGCTTTTAAAAATCTATTCAATTTTTTTTGAAAGGTCATTCTTTTTTTTATAGTTTACATTCAATATTATTTTGTGTTAGCTTCAGGTGTACAGCACAGTGGTGAGACAGCCATGTCTTTACAAAGTCTCCCCCCTGACATTTCCAGTACCCACCCGGCACCATACATAGCTTGACATTATTGACTATCTGTTACTGACTATATTTCCTATGCTATACTCTACATCCTCTTGCCTATTTTGTACTTCTTAATCCCTTCACCTTATTCACCTAGTCCCTGAAACCTCTTCCCTTTAAGTCACTTTATGTCTCTTCTATACAAACACTTTTGAGTTACTTTTTTTTTAACTTTCGAAATTGTAATTGGCATATAATACTGTGTAAGTTTAAGATGTACAGTGTGATGATTTTGTGTGTGTGCATGTGTGTGTGTGTGTGTGGGTGGCAAAATGATTATCACAATAAAATTAGATAACGTAACCCACCCCTCACCTCTCATAGTCCCCATGCTTATTTGGGGGGTAAGAACATTTAGGGTGTACTCTCGTAGCCACTGTCAAGTACACAGTAAGGTGTTGTTAACTAACAGTTACCGTGCTGCACATTAGCCCAGAACTTCTTTGTACCCTTTGACCAATCTTAGAAAAAACATCCATTCAGGTTTTTTGCCCATTTTAAAATCAGATTATTTGGGTTTTTGTTGTTGTTTGCTATTGAATTATATGAATTCCTGATATATTTTGGGTATGAACTCCATATTATATATATGATTTGTGGATATTTTACCCATTCTATGGGTTTTTAATTAAAACATTTCATTGATTTTGTGTTATGCTATGCAGGATTTAAATTTTTTTTTTTAATTTTAATTTTCTGTTCAGCCATTTCATATGGGGGGGCACAAATCAATCTTCTTCAGATCTGTGCTGATTTTTAGTTTGATATAGTCCCACTTGTTTGTTTTGATTTTGTTTCTTATACTTCCAATGTTGTATCAAAAAAAAAAAATCATTGCCAAAACCAGTATCAAGGAGCTTTGTTTTTCTATTTTTTATTCTAGAAGTTTTATGGTTTTAGATATTATATTTAAGTCTTTAATCCATTTCAAATTGATTTTTGCGAGTGGTGTAAGATAGTTTAATTTCATTCTTTGTATGTGAATATAGTAGATACAGCCTCCCTGGCTCCTTTTTGGTTACCATTTGCATGGAATATCTTTTTTTCAGCCCTTCATTTTTAGCCCATATTGTCCTTGAAGCTGAAATGATTCTCTTATCGACAGCATATCATTGGATCATTTGGTTTTAGCCATACTGTCTTTTTATTGCAAAGTTTAATCCATTTGTTTAATTACTGATAGGTAAAGACTTACTAATGCCATTTTGTTTATTGTTTTCTGACTGTTCTATAATTCTTTTGTTTCTTTATTTTTCTCTTGCTGTCTTCCTT
Source organism: Micronycteris hirsuta (assembly GCA_004026765.1). Classification (NCBI taxonomy): domain Eukaryota; kingdom Metazoa; phylum Chordata; class Mammalia; order Chiroptera; family Phyllostomidae; genus Micronycteris; species Micronycteris hirsuta. The sequence continues at coordinate 40,388 of PVJI01003788.1, read as the reverse complement.
TGTGATTTGATGACTTTTTGTGGTGGCATGCTTTGTTTCTATTAACTTTTTGTGTATCTATTATAGTTTTTTTTGCTTTGTAGTTACCATGAGGCTTACATAAAATATCTTTATAACATTCTATTTTATGCCAATAAGCTTAATAAGCATACAGAAGCTCTATACTTTTACTTCTCTCCCCCTCCCATTTTAAGTTATTTATGTTGTAATTCACACCTTTTTTATCTTGTGGATCCGATAACAAATTACTATAGTTAGTTTTAATATGTTTGTTTTTAACTTTTAAACTAGAGTTGAAAGTGATTTATACACCATCATTACAATATTAGAGAATCTGACTTTGACTGTATATTTTTTGCCCAGGAGTTGTACATATTGATGTATTTTTCTGAGGTTAATTAGCCTCCTTTCATTTCAGTTTGTAGATGCCCTTTAGCATTTCTTGTAAGACAGGTCTAGTGGTGATGAACTCCCATTCTTTGTTGACAGTTTTTTTTTTCCTTTCAATATTTTGAATGTATCATCCTACTCTCTGCTGGCCTGCACAGTTTCTCCTGAGAAATCTACTTATAGTCTGATAGGGCTTCATTGTATGTGACAAGTCACTTTTTTCTTGCTGCTTCCAAACTTCTGTCTTTGACTTTTGACAATCTAATTATGTGTTGGGTGAAGCTACTACCCACGCTCTGAGGTGGCAGATGGGGTCACTGGCTGTGTTAAGTGCTGGCTGGCCCTTCTGGTCAGGTGGGGGCTTCTCTGAGGGAGGTGGGGTCACTAGCTGGGCTTCACAATCACCTGTGGTCAGGCAGGATTACTGGCTGTGCTCCCTGGCCAGATGGTGCTACGGCCTAGCCTCTATTAGAATATTTCCATCACCCCTCAGACTCCCATGTGCTCAGCAAGCCAAATCATGGTCTTCATCTGGAGTCTTGGCATCTCAGTTTCAAATGGGAGCTTCCACCTCTTGACTGCACTCCCCAGTGCTTTGCCTTGGCAAGCGGTAACTTGGGCAGAATATGAAATGCTGACCTCCTCCTGCTCCTCCTGGGAAGAAAACTCTAGACACAGAGCTGGGGAGAGATGGAGCCCTATGTTTTTGGCTGCACTAGGCTGGATTGGAATTACCAAATTGGGAGTGGGAAGGAAAAGAGTGGTTCTTAGTTCAAATACCAGTCTCTCATTCTTACCGAATTTTAATTGATTTTCTTGAATAAATGTTTCTTTCCTTTGATGTGTGCTCTTAGAATAATTTAAAGAGAATTTAAATGGTTGTTTTTAAAATAATTTCCACCAGTTATTTAAAAACTGGTATGCAGATCCGTAGACCTCTTCACTCTATCATGCTAGAAACCCCTTTTATTTTTTTTATTTTATAAAGGTGTTTAGGGTCATGATTTTTCCTCTGTTAATTGCTATTTAAGTATCCCATGGATCACACAGGGTAGGGCAGAAGTGGTTTACAGGGTAGGCTGGTTCTGAGTACATGAGAGTTTATTCTTGTCTTATTATTTATTGTTGTTTTATTTTCCATATGAACTGTAAACCCACTTTTGTCTTGCCCTGTAATATGAAATGTCTTCTTTATCATTATCTTTCAAAAATTCCATTTCCCTTTCAAACAAGAGTTAATAGAATGTATTAAAATTTGCAGGTGGAAGAGCCTTTTAGTTTTATTTTTAAAATGATTTCTTTTCAGTGCATTGTAATCAGAGCATGTTGTTTGTATTTGTACTTTGAGAAATTCACTGATTTTTTTGTGCCTTAGTATACTAATTTTTGTGAATTTTCAACGTATGCTTGAGAAGATATATTTTCTATTAGGGTTTGTATATATTCAAAGCAACTACCTTATTGATTATGCTGTTGAGATTTTTTAAATTTCTTTTCTCCTCTTGGAGTGTTTTACTGAGTGAAATATTAAAGTCTCCTGTTATTAATTTGTATTTCTCCTTGCATCTCCTGTAGTCTGGCTTACATAGGTGGTTGTTTGGCTATTTTGTATGTAGGTATTCATAACCATTATATATTCATTGTGAAATGAGGCCATTGTGATCCATAGCCTATCTAATTAGAAATAATTTTCACATAAACTTCCAATTAGTTTGCTTATTGAAAATTATGTTAATAAAATATCAGAGCAGTGAAACAAATCTGATTTGCCCTACATCCTACTTTCGTTTGTTCAAAATGAAAAAAGCCATCCTGTTTCTATTTTCACTCAACAGTTGCAAAAGATTTACCTGTAGATTCATTGGACGATGATTTTGAGAAGGAATTCTCATTTTTGAACAACCTCCTAAGTCCTGGTGTTTCAAGTGCTAGTGAGTTCACCGGAGAACGCCAGACCACCTTGGGGAGACTCAGTGCCGGTCTCAGGGCCCAGGAGCCTTCTGCGGGGCCCGAGCCTCTTGCTCAGTCCGCACGATTCCTTCCTTCACAGCTCTTTGACCTTGGCCTTCATGCTGCTGGAGCTTTCAACAGTAAGTGTCTATGAAACGTTTGGACACCCATGACTTATTTTGTCTTTGTGAAACAAAACATTGTACACGTGGATGCTAAAATCAAGAAGATTTGATTTTAATTATCTTTGGTGCTACTAGATAACATCTGTAGTCACATCAATCAACTAAGTAACAATTAGTGTCACCACTGGAGTCTGAGAGTGAAACAAGGGCTGCTTTCTTGCCACCTCCATTAAACCCCACATTTTCTTCACTGACTTTTCCAGGTATCTTCTCTACACAAAAAAATCAGTGTTTTGTCTGAAACTCTGGACTTGCTAGGTTACCCCTACAGAGGGCAGGTAGGTGGCTTCTTCCACCCAGCAAAATTTGGTGTTTTCTTTCTGTGGGTTCAGAGTTGACACGGGAAAAAGGAAGAGCCCCGGAGGCTGGTTCTGTGGCCAGGCTTCTGGGCAAGGAGGCAGGGGCGGGCGCGGCAGTAGAGGGCTGGGGGCAGGCTGTTTCCCTGAGGAAAGGGGCACCTGCTTTGTTATGCATCAAGGGTTCCCTCTCTTCACCTACTGTTCTGTCATCACATGTCCAACTCAGCACCTTGGGAGTCATTTTGCTCCCCACTTTTCATATTGGTTATTAAGTCCTATCTATTCTCTTTCTAAAACATGTCTTATATTTCCCACTTCTCCTCTCTGCCTCCACAACCAAAGCCGCTTACAGTCTCATTTGGTTTCCTGGGTTGTTGCTAGAGTCCACCCAAACCCTCCATGCAGAGAGTTCCTCCAGAGTTCTCTCTCCCAGAAGCAGGTTCTGGTGTCAGCACCCTGCTTACATGATTTAAAAATGAAGCACCATGGGCTCCAGGATAAAACCTGCCTGTGCCTGCATGTCCGCCCTTATCTCCCACATTACTTCACAATACTTACCACTTCCTGTAACTATATTGAGTATTTTCAGATCCCTCTCTGGCATCTTTGCTTGTGCCACTTCTTTGAATTACAATGTTTCAGTATTGGAACTTGGGCCTGAGCCTGAGTGTTAGATTCCCAATCCAGGGTTTGCTCCAGGACAGCCAGCCTTTGAAGACGTCCTCAGTACTGCCAAATAGAAGTGGTTTCTCCCTCCTCTGGCCTCATAGTGGTTTGTTTTCATGGTTGCAATCAGTTTATCTTGCCTTGTATCTCTATCTTTATTCCCTAGTAGATCTTAACTTTTGAGAAAAAGCCTCATAGTACCTAATAGTGTCTTAATGCATTGTACTTTGTATTAAAATATTTATGTTCATACTTTATCTGCAAGACCATTATATTTTATGCAATCTGCAAGCATCTCAAGGGCATGCTCTGTGGGGTGATTCATCTTTGTAGCAGAAAGTTAGCTCGATAAATACATACCAGTTGAACAATCACTCAGTAAGAGTTTGTCACATGGCCTAAAAGTGAGAAGGGACAGTATTATTTGATAAAAGGGATTCTAGGATAATTCAAATGTTTTGCTATTGTAAAAATTTAGAAAACAGTAATTTTCATACAGTTTATCATTGGCCCAACTGTTACGCATATTTACAAACTGATTCATTCTCTGCTATGAACTCCTTCTGTCTTTCTCCTTAACTTGCCACATGCCTCTCAGCATTGGATTCTTCTCTTTCTGGCAATACAATCTCAACATTTCTTTTAAAATTTTTAATTGATTTGAGAGTGAGAGTGGAAGGGGGAGGGAGAGGGAAACATTAATTCATTGTTCCACCCATCTATGCATTCATTGGTTTTCTCCTGTATGTTCCCTGACTAGGGATTGAACCCACAGCCTGGTGTAGCAGGATGAATCTCTAACCCACTGAGCTACCCAGCCAGGGATCAACAGTATTTTTTCACCACTCAGAACATTTGTTCTGGCCCTGGCTGGTGTAGCTCAGTGGATTGAGCATGGGCTGCGAACCACAGGGTTCGATTCCCAGTCAGGACATGTGCCTGGGTTGCAGGCCAGGTCCCCAGTGAGGGCCATGTGAGAGGTAACCACACATTGATGTTTCCCTCCCTCTCTTTCTCCCTCCCTTCCCTTCTGTCTAAAAATAAATAAAATCTTAAAAACAAAACAAAACATTTGTTCTGGTGCCTGCCTGCAGGCTGACAGCGTATTTCCATGTAATAGCTGAGGCAGCTGATATTCAGTGTTTGTCTCACTTAATTTAAGGTCATCTTTAGACAAAAGTCTGGTTTCCTGCCTCCTAGTACAGGACTCTTGTACTCTACTTTCCTTTATGTTTACTTCTTTTGTTCCTGTGATGTAGACCTGGAAACTGAGCTGCCCTGAGAGTTAAAAGATCTAGGTTCTAGGAATCCCGAAGAAGATCTGGGGCCTCACATGATCTCTTCCGTACAAGGAAGGTAGTAGGCAGGATGATGTAACTTCCTTTCTAGTACCAAGACTCACTTAAAGCATAGATAACTTCATGTTACAGCACGCATTTCCCTGTTACCAGTATTCATTATGACCTTTTTAATTACTACATAGTATTTTGTCACATTTACCCAGCATAATCTACTTAATTCCTTACTTATTGTTTCTACTTTTTCATTTAACAGATAATGCTGCAATAAACATAATTATTGATGCACTTTTTCCTTCAGTTAAATTATTTCCTCGCATTTCTAGGACTAAGATTACTGAGTCCAAGGGTATAAACATAATTGTTGGTTTCAGGATTCTGTTAGGTCTGTTTCCTCTCTTCCTGACGCCTTAGGACTTCTCTTTCTATACCATATCCATTTGCCATTGTTAAAAAAAACTCGTATATTTACAGTCATGTGGCCCTTAAAGATGGGGAAGCGTTCTGAGAAACGCGTCATCAGGCGGTTGTGTCGTTGTGCCGACACACAGAGTGCACTTTCACAAACCCAGACTGTGGAGCCCACTGCCGGGGTTGTGTGTGCTGCACCTTTTCCGGCGGGCAGTGCAGGTGGTTGCACCGGCATCACCACCGATGTGCAACGCATCACACAGTGCTGTGTCGCATTAGGACGGCTACGATGTCCCTGGGCACTGTGAATTTTTCAGCTCCTTTATAATGCTACGGAACAGCTGTTGTAGCTGTGATCTGCCATTGATTAAATTGTCGTTATGTAGTGCACGGCTGGTTCAAACCACTTAGAGAAATGTAGGGAAGTCTAATGTAACTCTAGCAGGGACTAAATTTAGATTTGAAAAAAATACATGATTGCAAATAAATTGTAAGTGTTTTATATCTTTTATACCGTAGAATCTTAACGCTGGTATGAAGACTTATTAGATATTTTTACTTTTCTTGTTTCTGTGGTGCTACTTGATGCTACTTCCTATTTGATTAACAGTGGATAATTCATTACTTCCCTCCCCACAGGCTGGGCCTCCAAAGGGGGATTAGAACTTCCTCTTTCACACCTTGATAACAAACCAGTGCCTTCACAGAGTCCAAAGAAATTAACAAAATGTAAGTTATTTATTTATATTCTTTGCCATCGTATTAGCAATCAGTCAGACTCAGATAAATGTAGAAAGGGATCATTTTAGTCTTCACCTCATACTACCCAGAATTTTATAAGCAATGACTGAGAATGAAAGCTGTACCTGGCTCTCCGTCACCACAGAAAGCATTGAATAGAATTTTTTTTTTAAAGATTTTATTTATTTTTTATTTTTAGAGAGGGGGGAAGGGAGGGAGAAAGAGAGGGAGAGAAACAGCAATGTATGGTTGCCTCTCACGGGGACCTGGCCCACAACCCAGGCATGTGCCCTGACTGGGAATCGAACCGGGACCACTTGGTTCCCAGCCCGCGCTCAATCCACTGAGCTACACCAGCCAGGGCTATTGAATAGAAATTTGTGAGCTTGTCATAGTAAACTAAATTCTGTACTTTAACCTTTTATATTTTGTGCTAAGGTTTGTTTACAATGGGTAATACCACTGGGGATAGAAGATGCTCTCTGATTACCAGATGCCTACTGGCAAATAATGCATTCTTGCACTCACTAGCATGGGGCCTGGCACGCAGCAATTGCTAACATATTCAGTACTTACCCTATTGTTGTCTGCAGAGCTGGTCCATGTTGTAATTTCCATGTAGGGTATACCTAGAAAATAGACACACTCTGTCTTGCAGAACTTTACATACATATTAATCTTAGTCACTGATGTTTTTTAAAACTTTTAAAATTGGAATTTCAAATGTACAGAAATCGTGCATAAATGAAAATACCACAAAAAACATCTGTATACCCATTACTCAGATTCACGTATCATTAGTGTTTTAGCCCATTTGCTTCATGCAGACCTCAGTGTTATTTCTGAACCTGTTGAGGGTAAGTTACATACATCATGACCATTTAACCCTAAATACTTCAGTTTGTGTTTCCTGAGACCAAGTGTATTCACTTGTACAATCACAGTGTGATGATAAACTAGGAAATTTATAGCACTTTCCCCTGCTGGTACAGCAAGTCTAGGGGTAGGTATTGTATTCACTTGCCATATCTCTTTAGCTATTTAATCTACATTTATACAGCTTTAAAAATGTTTTTTGGATATGGACTTTTTTAATAGAATATCGTCCCTCTGTTCTACTGTTTCTTGTTTTTACTAAAATGCTTCTTATTTCAATTTAGCTGAGGTCTCTATATGATTAAAGTCAGGTATTCATTCTTTCTTGCATTTATTTTTTATTAAATTTTTAATTTATGTATGGTTGGTATATATTAGTTTCAGGTGTACAATATAGTGATTGACATTTTATACCTTACAATGTGATCACCCCACTAATTCTAGTGACCATCTGTCACCATGCAGACTTATCACAGTATTATTTACTGTATTCCTCTTCATCTTTTCTTATCCATCCACCTACCTCTTCCTTTCTGGTAAGAATCCTTTTGGTCTCCGTTTCTATGACTCTGTTTTTGTTTTGTTTTGTTTTTTTAGATTCCACATATAGGTGAAACCACATGGTATTTGTTTTTCTCTGATTTATTTCACTCAGCATAATACCCTCTAGATCCATCTATACTGTTACAAACGTCAAGATTTTGTCCTTTTTTGTGGCTGCAAAATATCCCATTGCATGTGCTTGTGTATCTAAATAACATCTTTACCCAGGGACACCTAAATTGCTTTCATATCTTGACTATTGTAAATAATGCCACAATGAACATAGGCATGCATGTATCTTTTGAGTCAGTTTTTTTTTCTTTGGATCACTACCAGAAGTGGAATTGCTAAGTCATATGGTAGACCTGTTTTCCGTTGTTTGAGGAATACTGTTTACCACAGAGGTCGCACCAATTGGCAGCCACTCCAACAGTGCACAAGGTTCCCTTTTCTCCACATCTTCTCCAAGATGTTTACTTTTTGATAATAGCCATTCTGACTGGTATGAGGTGATCTCTTTGTGGTTCTGATGTGCATTTCCCTGATCATTAGTGATCTCGCGCACTTTTTCATGTCTGTTGGCCATCTGTATGTGTCTTCTTTGGAGAAATGTCTTTTCATGACCGCTCTCCATTTTTAATCGGATTATTTTTTTAGTTGTTATTGAGTTGTATGAGTTCCTTATATATTTTGGATATCAAACCCTTATTGGATGTATCATTGATGAATATCTTCTCCCATTCAGTAGGTGTTTTTGTTGGTGGTTTCCTTCACTGGGCAGAAGCTATTTAGTTTAATGATTATGTTTATTTTTGCTTGTTTCCCTTGTTTGAGAGGATGTATCCAAAAAATATTACTCAAACTGATGTAAAATATTTACTACCTATATTTTCTTCAAGAAGTTTTATGGTTTCAGGCCTTACATTTAAATTTTTAACCCATTTTGAGTTTATTTTTGTATATAACATAAGAAAGTGGTCCAGTTTTGATTTTTTTTTGCATGTATCCGTCATTTCCCCAAAACGTTTATTAAAGAGACTGTTGTTACTCTGTTGTATATTCTTATCTCCTTAGTTGTATATTAGTTGACCACATGAGGAGGATTTATCTCTGGACTCTATTCTGTTCCCTTGGTATTTGTATTTGTTTTTGTGCCAGTACCATACCGTTTTGAGTATTATAGCTTTGTAGTATAGTTTGAAATTGGTGTATGATACCTCAAACTTTGTTCTTTCTTAAAACTGCTTTGACTATTCATAGTCTTTTATGGTTCCATGCACATTTTAGGGTTATTCTAGTTCTGAGAAGAATGTCATTGGTATCTTGATAGAAATTGCATTGAATATGCAGACTACATTGGGTAGTATGGACTTTTTAATGATATTAATACTTCCAGTCATGAGCACGGTGTATTCTTCCATTTATTTGTGACTTCAATTTATTTCCTCCATGTCTTATAGCTTTCAAACTATAGATTCTTTATCCTCTTGGTTAAATTTATTCATAGGTATTTTATTCTTTTGATACGGTGAGATTTTCTTAATTTCTCCTTCTCGTATAAAAATAGTCACAGGGATGTAAAGTACAGCAGAGGGCATATGTTCAAAAATATTGTAGTAACTATGTATGGTGTCAGATGGGTATGAGACTTATTGGGATGATCCCTTCATAAGTTATATAAATGTATAATCGCCATGTTATACATCTGAAAGCAATACAGTATTATATGTAAACTATAATTGAAAACATAAATTAAAAAAATATATAAAAAAATTTGCAAAGTGCACATGGAAAAGACAAAACAACTGTAAACCAAAATAACTGTTAGGTGTGTTGATGTGATAGGGTTAGGGGATTTTTCCCCCTTATGTTGTTCTTTTAATATCGTTTTTATAATAAACACTTTAAGTACTAAGTTTACACTGTAATGTTCCTACTTTGTAGGGACAAAGATTACTTTTAATTTTGAACCTCATCTGAGAGCCTCGTATAAATTATCTTAGCGATTCTCAGGAAACTTCACTACCGCTTGCCTTGTAATCAGGTCTTTTCTCGGAGCAACACGCAGCGCTGAGACAGAAGAGCCTCAGCAAAGTACTTGCGTCTGTGTTAGTTTTTCCCAAGTATTCTCAAGAAGATGTAATTGATAGTTTATTCTTGTCAGTTGTGTTTTTTTATATCCAAAATAAGCATTTACTTTAAAATCATAAAAGTGGCCCAGTAATGTGATTTCAAAAATCTGAGACTCGTTAATGTGTGTATGTTTCTTTTAATAGCTCCCAACAGTGGTAACCAAGACATGTCAGCCTGGTTCAGTCTATTTGCAGACATGGATCCACTGTCCAACCCAGATGCTATTGGACACTCAGATGATGAACTTCTTAATGCTTGACTGAAGTTATGATGTCAGTGGTCTTGAAACATTGATTTTGCAACATATTGCCTTTATGTAAAGGAGTTTATATTGTAATCCACACACAAAGCATTGTGTTTGTGAATATAACACTTGTCAGGCAACTTTAGACAGATGGTAAAGACCACGTTTAAATTGACTTCTCTCTTTAATATCTTGGATTTGCAGCTGTGATAATATGTGGGAAATACTTGAAACCATTTAGTTTGAAATAGATAACAAAACTTATTTTGAAATAACAGCCGTAAGAATTCTGTCAATGAGTTGGGCTTATTTCTTTGGAAAGCCTTTTATGTGTAAGTTGCCTTGCCGGCTACGAGAATTCTTTATGTGGATAAAGGACAGTGGGTAAACCGGGTTGTGATTTAGGGTTGGTTTTTAAATAAAACAATGGCAAGGGGAATTTTCTGTTATGGAAAATAGCACTAGAACCAGACCAGTTTTGACTTTAATAGAAAGGCAGAATAAGATTTGAGAACTGTTTGCTTTAATGAAATCACAGAGAAATTTGGTGCTTATTTTTTCCACTTAGAGACTAAAATGTAGTATTATTACTTCTTTTCTTTCATAGAAAATCATGGATGCCCCCTCAATCCACTGTCAAATTTCCATGGGAAAGTAGCTGGATGATTTATTTGTTTAGTTCATCCTCTGTAGAAATAGAAAAATCTCTTTCCATATCACAAACCACAAGAATGTCCAAACACATCACAACCATAATATATAGTGTGCATATTCTTCCTGAAAAGAAGGGGAGGACACTCCCTAAGCAATTGACAACAGCATTCCTGAAATTACCTAGAAACTTCTATCTGAATGGGGGAGAAATTCTGAACACCTTATCCTTATACATATTTGCATACTTATATTTCTTGACTTGTTTTAACACAGAATACTTCCTACCAGAGTTACAGAAAGCTGATCAATAAGTGTCTTATTTTTCTACTTTCCCCTTTAATTGGGAGACACCATCCAAAGCTCTATTTGATTACTAAGGAAAAGCTGTAACCCTTAGAGGGTTCTGAATCTAAGTAGAGGGAAGGATATTTAATTCAAATTAGTGTAAACTAATGAAAACAGCCACTGTGTACACACACCAATCACTCAATTTCCCAGTCTTTTTTCTTGCCCACTCTTTAGTGTGGAGGCAGTTCTCCAGGTGTGTTATTTTTGTTATCCAGACCATTGCATTCCCATAAGAAACCATTTTAACTTAATTGTTCACAGCAGTTTCAATGTGCTGTTAGTTCTAAAGAGGCTTATTTATTATTTACAAGAGAATTGCTTGTAACATCTGAGTCATTGCATGGACCGGAGTAGGTAAAATGCAGCCACCTCTCATCCATAGGAGTCTGGCCTAAGTACTATCTCAACTGCTCACGAGCTCTTGAAAAAACCGCCACTATGGCCAAGTACTGCATAGGCTGGAAGGACCTTATCTGAGGGTCAGAAAAATGGACCCAGGCAAAAGTTAGGTCTTTCCTTAAAATCTTTTCACATTCGTAGTCCTATGTCTTTATTTGGTTATCCCTTTGGAAGTATTTTTTAACTCTTCTTTTTCATTCAGTGAAATTCCCCAGAATGCAATACTGTCTTTGTTCTGCCAAGATTCAGTCACCTTTGAGTACCCCAGAAAATGCTGACTTTATGTCTTTGGTTTGTATCCTTTTTATTTTACTGATTTATTTCACTAATGCATTAGTTCAAATATATTTATCTCCTTCACCTGCATACAGAGGAAAATCACAAGTCAGAAGCCTGAATCCCAGACTATGAATGTGAAGGGATACTGCCCTCAATTTCCCGTGAGCGAAGGTTCTCGAAACAAACCAAAACAACATACAAGGGATTTTTATTATTCAGCTCTTGTGTCTCTAACATTGTCTTTCAACACAAGAGTATGTAGTTGTCCACTTAACCCAAACACAACATTAACTGCTTCAGCAAGTCTAGTTATAACTTTAACAAGTCTTAACCCCATTTTTGAAGGCACACTAAAAAGTTTGTCATTAAAATTAAGGTACCCATTCATATTTTCTCAAGATTAGTTATTTGAAGCTCATTCATTCATTTAGAGACCAGAAACAGAAATGTGGCTGTTATTATACCTAGGTTACTAATAAAGAAAACCACCATATTTTCAGTAGGGAGTGAAGGAAAGGACAGAGCGAACAACACAAAACAGTTACTATTTTTCTAAATCTAGGTCAGTGATTGAATCAGAAGTAAATTGACCTAAATCACAGGTAGGATGAGAACAACTCTTTCAGAATAAATGGCTACTTTTTATATTGAATGGGGAAAAATACCTACCTTCTACCTTTTATACCAGATCAGAATGCATTTAACCTTAGACTAAAACCAGAACTAAAATTTGCCCAATGTTCCTACAACCACTTCACACGACAGACAGGCATGCCAGGGCGGATTAAGATTAGATAGGTGCAACTTTGTATTTTTCGAAATCATTCATCAATTGTAAAACTTAGCCCTGATATGGTTAGAAACAAACTGTATTTTAACAAAATAGGTTTCAATATTTGTACAATATAAAGTTTATATTTCAACTATGGATATTTATTTCATATAACTATCTTTGTAGACCATCTGGAAATACATGTAGAGGTCTTACAGCCTAAGAACAAATGAACTTTGGATGTGCTCTATTTTTCTGACTTCTTTTAATAAAGATTACAAGATGGCATAAACAAAAAAAACTTATCTCCTAAAGTACTCAATACAAATCCAATTATTGTTTCCTGATTTCAAAGCTTGGATTTTTCCATAGGACTGTAGTAGTGACAAGGTAGTTTGAATTGAAAAAAAAAAAAATATATATATATATATATGTATACACACACACACACACCAGACTGAAAATAAAGCCAGAGCAATTAATATCCTTGTGAGATTGATTCTAATATACTTCTTACAAAAGGGACACTGTACAATATGGGAAATAAGAGTATACATTCTTTGTATAAATATTCTTGGTAACAAAACACAAACTATCAAATATCAAAAATTTGGGCCCAGAAGCAATAACCAATGAAATATAAGCCATAGTGTTTAACCTGATTTCCTGAAGGCAGGAATAAAGAGAAGCCAGAATTGATCCACCACAGTGTATTTCCTTACCTTGAGCAATAAAGCAGCCCCAGAATTTTCTGATAGAGAGATTTAACTAGGAAGGAAATACAGACTTTTAATTATCAATTAACTCAGCAGTATTGAAAGTAATGCGTTAATACACTTAAAACATACAATGCATAAGTTGTTTAAATAAGTAAAGAAAACCTATGTAACAGTATGGGAAGAAAAATATTTGTTGGTCTGGATGGGATACATCCATGAGCCCAACATAAACTATCTTCCATCCCTTATGTGTCATGTACAGGGAAACAGTGCAAAGAAAAGAGTACAGTAAAAACTGTCCTTGGCATTTGAAGTGAAGACATGGTTCTTAACTTGGCGTTGTAAAAATAAACCATTCAGTGTCCAAAGTGTAAATATAACAGGCCTATATAGATAAAGGTGTGGCTGATGTTAACAGGTTAAGATTTTAAAGTGCATTGTTTTTAAAGAAAGTTGTTTCCTTGTTCCTATTACCCAAAGTGATACCCAAAAATCTGAAAAATACTAAAAACTAAAAAATCATCCACAGTCTTATTATCCAGGAACAGCTACTGTTAACATTATTTATTTTATATTGTCTTTGAGCTCACATAGAATTTAAATTGCAATAGTGATGTTTTTATTGTTTTCTCCATCTGAAATGGACAAAGTTACTGAGACTGACGAAATTACTTTTGTCTTTTCTTCAAAAAGGTTAAAAAAATACACCAAAAATATGACTGGAGTCTATTTCTGCATTTTTAAAAGATGTGCTCCAAATGTTTCTCTTTAAGTTTTACAGCTATGGCAACAGTAAAACCCAGAAAGCTTGAGGATTTGTGTCACTAACTTGCTTGGTCAGGAACTGGTGTCTCACCAGCTTACTTTTATTTTTTTTTAAATAATTTTTTAACCTATTTATTTATTTTTAGACAGAGGGGAAGGGAGAAAGAGACGGAGAGAAACACTAATGTGTGGTTGCCTTTTGCATGCCCCACCCCCCACTGGGGACCTGGCCTGCAACCCAGGCATGTGCCCTGACTGGGAATCGAACCAGCGACCCTTTGGTTTGCAGGCCGACGCTCAATCCACTGAGCCACACCAGCCAGGGCTCACCAGCTTACTTCTTATTCGCCCTCTGAACCAAGCTGCCAGCAGTGATGTCCGCAAAGGACAAACAGGGCAATGGCCCAATGACAAATAATTTGCAATGACCCTAAAAACCTTTGTTTTATTAGTGTCACTGTTACAGAAGAACACAACAGTAAGGCTTTGTGGTTAAGTTTGGCTTCTATAGTCAGTCTTGGTTCCAGGCCAGACTTTGACATTTCCCCGCGGTATTACCATGGATAAATTACCTAATCTAATCCTAATTATATCATCTATATGGTAGTAAAAATAGCAGTACCTGTCTTCACAGGGTTATTATAAAGATTATGGTAAACAGTAACATATAAAGTGTCTACCACTTGTAAACTACCAGCATTACCTATTTTTATGATTTCAGCTCAATTGCCTTGGCTCTATTATACTTTACAAGGTAAAATGAATTCTATGGACCATTTTCTATGACCAAAACCTTTCGGCTTTCCTAATGAATGAATAAACTCACCCAATGAAATAAGGAACTAAATATTTGCTTTCAGTTTTGTAAGCTAGGCTGTTTTCACATTCACTACCTATATAACTGACAGTGCAATCTTTGGCATTTCCTTCATCACAAAAACAGGAAAACTGAGGTTAAAAGAGATGGCTTCTTTATTCAATACCCCATGGCTATTAAGCGGCAGAACCAGAACTAGTATCCAAATTGTGTCCTAAGTCCAGGGCTTTTCTGCATCTCTTCTGAAGCATCCCCATAATCTAAAAAATAACTGCTTAATGTGTGGAATTGAAATGAATGCTTATCCTCCTGGTTTTTAAGCATCAGAGCCTCCCTAGTAGTCTTCTATAAAACATAATGTTTAGCAGGACTAATCCATGCTAGCATGTAAAGTCAAACAAAGTCGAGTATATGGAGATGAATGCTCAGTCTGAGCAAGATGCAAACTGTTGAAAGGTTATTTTTTCTTTCTCCTTTTTTTAACAAAACCACCAGTTTGAAGATACTTATTAAAGTGATGTAGAAACAATGTTTTAAAGACTCCAGTCTCTTATCTGCTAGCAGACCAACCCAAAGGCTCACACAGAAAACCTGTACCTAACAGTATTTTTGTAACAGAAAGGTCTGGCCAGATCGCTGGGGAGCAGAGAGGAGAACCCCAGGAGGTGCAAGAGCCTGTACTCCCGAGAGGGGCCCCCAGGAGGTGCTTATTGAAAGGGAGGTGTGAGGAAGTGCTGGTGGAAATTGCAACCTTGACAGCCTTTCCACGCCTTCGGGCAACAGTAAAAAAGTTAGCACAGCGCCAGCCAGCCCGCATGCGTTGCCCCAGCAACCAAGCAGCACCCGTGTGACCCAGAGCCAGAGCCAGCTTGCACAGAGCCTGCTCGGGGCTGAAGAGGTCACAACACACACGTAGCAAGGTGATGCCCCATTCCTGGCAGAGATTTGGTGCACCTGGGCGGCCAAAAAAACCCTCCTAACCTGCTTCTGGATCATGGAAGCAGGAGGAGGGGCAGGGACACAGTGTGGGCTGATGTGCAGTGCACATTAGCGTGCCTGAACTGGCTAACAAATTGGACCCTCTTGCAGCACATAGGATTTGGGGGGAAATATTTAAAATGGAGGGTATACAGAAGCCCTTCCCTTTTTGCGTTCCCCTTGCACAGGTGGGGAGCCAGCCCGCACAGGCTGAGTCCTGCACAGGACCTGTGCCCACTCGCAGCTCTTGTGTTGCCCTGCTCAGTCTGGGGCAGGCTTGTGCTTGCCAGCGGCGGGCTCAAGCAGGAGTGTGGACCTGGGCCACACAGCACAGGTCCTGGACTGCTCTCACTCTCTCATCCGGAGAGCGGGATGCAGATGTGAAGGCCAGGAATGTTTCCCTGGGCCAAGAGCACAAGCAGCCCTGGGCCCAGGGCCCAGGAGTTGGAGCCCCTTGCACAACTGGCTGCAGTGAGGCAGTGGAGACACTGGTCTCGTAAGTGTGCACTCCACAGAGAGCCTGGGGATGGACAGATGGAGACACCCATCTGTGCAGTAGCAGCCTTGGACTATAGGTAGCATTGGAGGGGGGTTCTCTGGGCATGGACTTGGATTTCAGTCCTTTGGAGAGCAAGTATTTCTGTGTTTTATAGAAGAAAATGGCTTGGGGCAGGGGAGCTCCCAGCTCTCCCAAATTGGGCACCCTGTTAATAAAACCCTTTTTCGATTCCCACCAATCCATTTTATGGTTGTATACAGTGGCAGGTGGCCAAATCCCATTTTGCTCTGTAATACTTTTCAATCCTTGTGTTTACATTCCACATCTTATTTGATAATAATATGTATGTAGTCATGCACCACTGAATGATGAGGATATGTTCTGGGAAATGTGTTGTTCGGCGATTTTTGTCATCATGCAAACATCATAGAGTATGCTTACACAAACTTGTATGTTATAACCAGCTACGTACCTAGACTATATGGTTATAGCCTGGCACCTAGGCTACAAACCTATACATCATGTTAATGTACTGAATACTGTAGGTAATTATAGCATAATAGAAAGTATTTACATATCTAAACATCAAAAAGGTACAGTAAAAAACGATGAAAGGTTAAAAATACTATACCTATGTATGGCACTTACCATGAATGGAGCTGGCAGGGCTGAAGTTGCTCTGGGTGAGTCAGTGAGTGAGTGGCGAGTGAACTGAAGGCCTAGAACTCCTGACCACTACTGCGAACTTTATAAATGCTGTACACTTAGGTTGCACCAAATTTATAAAAAACATGAGATTAAACCAAGCATGAGAAAATGATGCAATCAAAAACTCAGTAAACGGCTGTTCCAGGCTGTGCATGTAACATAGCATACTGTTTACAGACAACTTTTTATAAGCAGGAAGTACACTAAAATGAGTATATGAAATACATAAACCAGGAAGTCATTATCAATTACTAGGTACTGTACATAATTTGTGTGAAACTTTTATACAGCCGGTAGCGCAGATCTGTTTATGCCGACACCACCACAAACACGGTAACACATTGTGCTGCGACATTATGACATCTCCAATGTCACCAGGTGACAGGGCTTTTTCAGCTCCATTATCATCTCATGGGACCGCCATCATAATACATGGCCTGTTGTTATGCATCACGAGACTATCTCTAGCAAAAATCTAACACACAAATACTACTCTCCTTATGTGAGAATATACTTGTTTTCTATTCTACTTCATTAAAAAAATTTTGGTTGGACCCATTTAATTCTTTCAAGAACGAAAGAGTTTTAAAAACACTGAACAGAAGAGATACAAAGGCTATTTGTATTATCATACCACGCTCTATTAGAAGTTTAAGTTATTTTAAAAATATACCTAATCTTAGCAAGAAAAACTGATACTGATATACAGGAGTAAAAATAAAACATCATTTTATTATAACATTGATGAGATGCTGTAGGAACTTAACTCTTGTTTATACCAATTTGCCTGTGGTAAAACTGGTGTTGTTGTGAGTCATTTCATTTGAAGTCGCAGGAGCCATCAATGACGGTAAGTGAGGACCTACGGCACATGCCAGAACACAGTAAGTATTTCACACTCAACTACTTAAAGCCAATGGAAAGGATCATTATAGCCATGAATTTTTTTTGTATATTTAATACTAATGAATCAAACCAAAAATAATCAAATAAATGAGTTTAAAGGGGAACACCTAGCTTGGGATCTAAATGTACTCCTTTCAACCTCTTTGAAGGTGGAGGAAAAAGAGGAAAAAAGTGGGAGAAAACTTGAGCCATTTTGAGATTCCCTGCATTTGATGCTATGTTAAATATAAATACACATGCTAGTTATCCCAAAATTCTGGTTAACTTTTTCCACCAAAACTAATTTTTTTACAAAGTAATTTGGTGGCTACTTTTCAGGTGACATTTTAAACTTCACTTAAAGTTGTCCATGCTTTCTAAGTGTATTGTTATACAGCATTCAGTCCTCCTCGGAGCACATCTGACTAGTCCTATTGTGCGCAAACAGGCTAAACCCTTCAGCCCAGCCCACAGTCACAAAGTAAGGATTAGGCTGGTTTAGCAAGAGTGAATCGCCAAAACAAAAGGAAAAAAAAAAAAAACCCTGCTATGTGTATTTCAGAAAGAAATTAGGTGACTGCCCAGCTCAATTCTCTTAAAACTGTGAAGTACTGGATTACTTGTAAACATATATATGCTTCTCTGAACTTGCTTATATTTAATGTTTGCTCAGCATTTACCACAAAGATCAGGTACTTTAAAATCTAAAGCAAGTAAGGGAGAAGCAAGGAAGTAACAACTGACAATATTACATACCCTGCTACTTTAGCACATGCATTTTTTTTATTAATTTGTGAAAAATAATACATTATTTATCATTTAATTCAGGCTAGAAGTATATGGAAAGAAAATATGAATTTGAGGCAATATTCATAAAAGTACACAGGAAAAACTCTCAAGTAAACAGACTTTATTTTTAACATAAAAATTCTATTTTCTTGTGAGGCAGCAACAAGTGTTCAGATACAGGGAATACATAAGTACATAGTAACAATATTTATCATATTGGAAATGCTGTTTGGGGGGGAAATTCTGTTAGAAAAACAAAATTTAAAAAATTGCCTTTAGAAAAGACAATACAGCTTCAACAGAGATGAAAAATACAGACTTTAAAAAAACATAAATTATATTTTTCAACAGGATTGTATAAACAAAGTATTGTTCAGGGCTACTCTGCTTATCATTAATTAGGCAGAGTAAAACTTAAACCTTAAAGTGCAGAGCTAAGGATTCTTAGCTTAATGGAAACTGAGCACTTCCGCTGATCCGGTTTTGAAACATCAAAATTCCAAGCATTAAGAAATGAATCTTAAGTTTAGAATGGTAAAGTTAAATTCAGTAGTGGCAATTTTCCTTTTATTCCCTTTAACAAAAGAAAATCTTGACAACCCAGTCCTAATCTTGGACATGCACAAGGCTGTAATTTCTGCCATTTCCTTATACCTTCCAGTAGAAGCTAATCATTAAAAACAAAAATGCTTTCTTATTGCCAGTTCTTCCACAGGCAGCAACAGCACCTTCTAAAAGGCCAATTTGGCTTGTTGCAAGTGTAAGAAATGTTTTAAACAAAATGAAGAATCTAGATCAAAAATAATTTTGGCATCCATGCTCACAATGTTAACCAAACAAACAAAAAAACCCCACAGGTATTTTTAAAATATAATTGTTCACAAAAGCCATGACAAGCAATAGACTTAATCATGATCAAAAACAGTAAATTTACATGTTTTAACCACCACAAAAAATTATGGGTAAAAAAAATAACTTAAGAATGACAAAGTAACCACAGAAGAGCTCCTTTTTGCTGAAATATATATATATATATGCCACCTATTTCTTTTACTGCAATGGAAATAAATTTATTTAAAATTAAAAATTCAATTATATCGCCATTGAAGTTATTCTAATTTATTTACTTCCTATACAGTTTTCTGTAGAATAATAATAATTATGGAATGTAGTTTTAGAAAACAATTATTATGCATTCTAATGAGACCATTTACAAAAAAATCAATTGTGAACTAAGGGTTAAATAAGGCTGAATGGACCTATGGTTAATATTTTTTCAAGACTGCAATAAAGCTCCTATGTTTAAATATTAGCCCTTTGGCACTGGCAGTTAGAGTGGTTTGTACCTTTTTTTTTCCTCTTCAAATCTCAGGCTCTATTTCTCCCAAACCCAAGGTATGTGCTTGGTTGCCATACAATTCATTTACCTAGAAGTTCACATTCCCCTTACAACCAAACATCATAAGTTCCATTTATAAGACTATGTGAATAATAAATCTTAAACTTGTTCTCCCACTCCTATTTTAGATTAGATTAAGGATATATGAAATTACAGAAAAATGTGAATTAGACAAACATGCACAACAGAGTAAAAGGAAAAACTTTACAAAGTGGCATTTTAGGTGTAAAATACCCTTGTAACTTGTAGAGACATCCCTAATGTCTTAATAACTTTTATTAGTAATTAATGTCTTAATAATGTCTTAATAACTTAAGAAAGTTAGGTATGAAGCAAAGAAAAGAACGTGGATTTAACAGAACTCAGGTAATACAAAACTGAGGGGTTTTTTGTAACCTGTTTTAACTTCCTCTTCCTACCATTCAAACTAACTCATCTGATTTCAGTTCTACTTTTTATGTACTTCTGATAGAGCAGTTCTCTGTGGCAAAATGGTAAAGTCAAAGGCAAAAAATCAGGGTTCTCAATAAATCAACCAGAAAGTTTAGATTCTGAATAACTGGACTTTCACTGATTTAGAAGCCACAACGTACTAATTCCAAGTAAATTAGTTTCCAACAAAAAGATACCAAAATTCATCAGTCTCACCAACTAACCTGACAAGACTTTTATGTTTGAATTTATCTAACTTCCTTAAATACATCTCCATTTTAACTTTAACAGGGCATATTTTTTATTATTAGATGTTTTAAAGGTGCATGAGTATAAGAAGTCCTTTCAGAAGACTTATTGCTACCACTAGGTTTTCTCTGATGGGATACGTGCTGGATAAACTGACATAGTAACCCTCTGAACTGTATCCCTTTTACAGTATTTAAAATGTTTCCCTTTTATATGTATAAGAACATTAAATTATTGCATCAAAAATATGTGAAGACCTTAGAAGGATGTTTTTTTAGCAACAGTTTCCTGAAACTCCCTTTTTAAAAAAACTGCTCCTTATTTTTACTACCACATACCCGGACATGAAATACTTTTGACATGTGATATTAGGAGTGGCTGTATTAGGATGAGCCTAAATCCAAAACTGGATGGATTTTTCAAAGGTCCCTGTTGTTTATGCTTCAGAGTTCTCCTTTGCTTGCTTTCCCCACTGGGTGGAATGTTGGAAGGACAACTAGCAAAACCTGTAGGTAATATCTCAGTGCCAACTACCATAAAGAAAATGTCAGTCACAAGATTCTGTGACTGCGGATTGCTATTCAATGGAATACATTCCTGGCAAACTACTAACCCTGACCAGATCCACAAGACAACATCACAAAAGCAAAGGAGGAAATCCATGCACAGTCATTTTAGGATCTCTTGGGACTATGATACAGTGGTGATTAAAGGTAGAGTAACACCTGTGGTAAAGGGAGACCATGGGACAAATACTGTGCAGAAAACCAAAGGGGACCCTTACTCCTAGCTAGCAGTCAACACTGGGTAGCTTCCTTTTGGCTCACTGACTTTTAAACCAACAACTTCCAATGATGATGAGAACATATTAAACACTTCTATCCGGACTACAATTTTTCTGACCACATGGTGAAATGTGTACAGGAATAGTGAAGATAACAGCAGTTTTACAAATATTTCACCCAAAGCACAAACTTCTGACATCAAAAAACATAAATCACATAATGTACTAATATTGCTTTTTATTTCTTTTTACATATACTTGTTCAATGCATTTACCTATCAATTCTTGCTTGGGAGAAAAACATAGTCATGAGATTAAGATTGCTGGGAAAATGTCAACAATCCCTTTGGTCCCAAAGCTGAAAACAGCTGAGAAAAGCACACATCTAGAAAAGGAAACAAGAAACAGAGGCCACCAAAGAATCTTTTGAACATCTGCTTGCTACGTTTCAGAAAATGTAACATTGGCATTATAAAATAGTCATTTTCATATAAAAGATGGTTCTTGCAGCATCATTCACATCTCCAGGAATCATGTTCTCAGGGGTTAGTTTTTTGTTGTGTGTTTGTTTATAAAGAAGTTTAATTTGAAAACAAAAAACAATGTGATGTCAGCCCTCCAAAAGTAAAGAATGAGACCTTTTTGTTTCAACCAGCACTTTAGGAAAAAGCAGGCTAAGCACTGAGGGCTGGTCTTCATAGTGAGCAAAGCCATCGGAGGGCTGCTTCCTTCCGGAAGCTGTATCGTGACGTGTCACTGTGGAAAGGTGGAGCACGTCATAGCCAACGGGGAGCTCATGATGCCATCACAGTCAAGAGATCTGAGGGAACAACGGCTACGCAGCACTGGGACCTATCCTTCAGCTTCTTCAATCGGTTCTGGTGGTGTGAGAAGAGAGGCCGATGGCATGACTGTACTTGTTCCTCGAGAGACTCGGTCTTGCTCTGTGTTTGTAGACAGGGAGGCCACAGCGATTGGCTGCAGCAGAGTGGTTGTCATACCGGTGGTGACTGTCAGACTGTGGCCAGAGCCCTTGAGGGTAAGATCTGGTGTGGGAAGAAGTGGCTTGAGGATGCTGACGAGGCAGAAAGCAGAGCCGCTCTTAGGAATGAAATTCACCTTGTTTTTGTCAGGACAGTAAAAGGCTGGGATTTCATGAAGTTGTTTTGGCCTAGACATCAAACAGACAACCCAATACTTTTAAGTTACAAACACTGGAAATAAGTTCTTTCATTACTTTTTTAAAAACAGATAACTTATAGATACATAAAAGAAATACAAAACTCAAGCTATGTCAAAAGCTTCAAATGCTATGGACCAAAGTGGCATTAGACACATGATTCTAAATGTGTAGGTCAGAATGCCAGATGCGCCATCCACGCTGCTGCTCAGTGCCCTGGCGAGCCCTGCGTACCACACAGGTACCTCAGGCCGATGGCCACTGCCTCCGGACGCACACCTGAGATAGCCATTGTGAATAAAGAAATTCTAAATGTTTAAAGACAAAATTTGTTCCACTACCCTGATTTTCCAAGTCTGTCCTATTTTGAAGGGAGAGAGCAAAGAAATGACATGCAATGTTCACCTTTTGCTAAGTTCCACCATGGCATGACTAAAATTTGGTAGGCCTAAATTTTCTCAAGTGCACTTAAAAATCTCTTTGAAACAATTCTGAGTTAACCATGATGGTTTTCCGAGGAACGTAATGGAAATGTAAAATCAAAATAAAACCAATGGCAGTCCCTTGCTCTGAAACTTTTATTCAAGCCAATTCCTTCCATGTCCCCAGGTACTCCTGAAAATTTACTCAAATAGTTGGAAAAGGATATTAGTGTTAATGGTATTCTATGAAAATAAAAATAAATTGCTAAAGTAACATGGAAATGCCATGAAATTAAAAATAAACTGAGGTGGGAGAACTTAAATAAAACAAGATTCAGGTTAAAAAAAGATAATATGATCATACTATAAAAGTATGGTACTCATCTCCTAACAAACAACAAAATCCAAGTGTGCCAAGTCTGCACTAAGTTCTGGGGACCCAAAGATGAAACACTCTACAATGGACAGACTAAATATGCAGACATTGGAGGGAGGGCGGCACTAAGGACAGAACTGTATTTCAATATAATTAGTGTCCTTTGTAATCCTATGTGTTTAGTGCATCTGAAAAACATTATTCAGAGAAGTTCAAGATTAATTCAAAGCATCCACAAGTGTTACCAGGCTGCCAAAGGTGTCCACGACCCAAAAAAGATTACGAATTCCTGCAAAAGGATCTCATAAATGTGGTATAAAAAGTTTAGAAGTAGCACAAGGGACTATGCATAATCTGTGGCACAAAGGAAGAGGGAGAGTGTGGGAGGAAGAGCCTTCCAAAGGAAGTCACATCTCAGCTTGGTTTTAAAGAATGAATAAACAACAGATCTGGGGAGTGGGTGCTAAAAGAAAAAATAGTTTCATGTAGATGGTACTTTGGATGGGCAGATATTATCAATTCATAGGGAATACTACCCTACTACCCATCAATAGCTTTGACAAATGCAATAATTTAAGAATAAGAAATTACATGAGGGAGTAGGCTCACACTGACAGGCCTGGTTCCAGCTGACACCTTGCTGGTCTGCTTGCAGCCTGAACCTCCACCTGAGGGCTGTGACAGCAAGGCCTGGAGCAGCAGACCTTGGTCCCAGCCACGGTGTGACTTCAGCCCAGTTACTTAACCTCCCTGAGCCTCAGTTGTCTCACTTATGAGACGGGTTGAACACCCCCTACCTCCCAGCCTTGTGGGGACTTAATGAGATAAATCTCAGTGTCCCGCGTGGGATCTATGCAGATACTAGTCCCAGACCTTGCCTTGGAAGGCTCCAGATCTGCACAGTCCATCAGGGTAGTCATGAACCCCATGTGGCTACTGAGCACTGAAAATGTGGCCTGTTGAAATGGCTATGTGCCATCAGTGTGGAATACACACCAGATTCTGACAACCTAGTACAATAAAAGGGATGTAAGATATTGCACGAATAATGTTTTTATATTGATTACGATTTGAAATGACAGTATGTTTGGTACACTGGGTTACATAAAATATATTATTAAATTTGAAAACTTACATCATTTAAACTGCTTTATTTGTACACTAATTTTTCTTGAATACAATAGAGACTTACCTCATCAAGTACTTTTAGGCCCACAAATGTATTTGGGTATATTGCTGATAGGAGGACACACTCCTATATGTTTACTATCTGAGAGCATGGTTTTCAATTGCTTAAAGAAGATAGGAAGTGAAATATGTCTGAGTTTTCTTTTTTTTTAATGATTTTATTTATTTATTTTTAGAGAGAGGAGAGGGAGAGAAACATCGATGTGTGAGAGAAATATCGACTGGCTTCCTCTTGCACACTCCTAACTGGGGACCTGGCCCACAACCCAGGCACGTGCCCTGACCAGAAGTCAATCAGCAACCTTTCAGTTAGTAGGCTGATGCTCAATCCACTAACCCACACCAGCCAGGGCCTGAATTTTCTTTTGAAGACAGAATTATTAGAGATAATTTTCTTATATTGGGGGTGGGGGAGGCTAATCAATTTTTACATCCTCCTCCAAATGAATCCTAGGTTTTAACCTAGGTAATTAATTTGTTTGAGGTGATCTTCTTAAAAATTACTTAATACATACAGCTACTAATAGATCTTAAGGATGAAACCTTACATTTCTGAAATACAAATGAACTTTTTGACCGATATTTTTAAATAAGAGAATCTCAAGAGTTTAATTTCCTTGCTGCTTTCATGAAAAGACTTAAGAAAATGTTTATACAAAATAATATGAACAGTAACTTTATCTAACTAGCACCCAGATCAAGAAAAAGAACATTAAGAGTAACAAGCACTAAGAAAACCCTCCTTGTGCAGTCTTTTAGCCACGACTCTTGTGTCATCTTTTGGTCGCTACTCTTCCCACTAAAAGGAATGAGTCCCGACCTCTAACATTTAACTTCTAGAAGCCAATTACCCAAGAAACACACTACCTACCTCTGCACTGTAAGACTTAAGCTAATATAAGCCGTAAGTACTAATATTACTGGGTTTGTCAAAAAGTTCAGTTAGTTTTTTTCTGTAAAATAAAAGACACATTTTTCATTTTCACCAATAACTTTATTGAATTGGGTATTTTGAGTATGTCAGCTATTTCCCTACATGGTATAATGTTGAATGTTCTCAATTAATGTCTCAAGTTGAGCTCTATCAATTTCAACTGGTCTACTTGACCATGGAGCATTGTCCCAGTGAGGAATCTCCAGCACAAAACTTCACAAACCACTTCTGACACGTTTGATCAGTCACAGCACCTGCTCCATACACTGCACAAATCTTTTTCTGCGTTTTAGATGCATTTTTACTTTTCTTGAAATAATAAAGCACAATATGCCAAAAATGTTGTGTATTTTCTTCCATCCTCAATATTAAAATATTAACTACACAAAAATTAACCTATTTTGAGAATTTTTTAAAAATATGATATAACAGCTGTCACAATACAATCTAACAAAACTGTTTCAAATGAAGTTAAAGACAACTAAGTGCTCACTACTAGAGCCACCTTATGGGAAAAAACTAAATGAATTTTTTGGCCAACCAAATATATCAAGGTTTTCCTCAACTTAAGAACCATAACTACCAAAAAACCCCCAAAACAGCTCTCAGAAATAGTTTTAAAATTTTAATTTTTCTTAAAAAGTTATTCCGAAAGGATTATATGTCTAAATAGAGAAAACTGTTTGCTAGCTGACTTTCTGAAAAATGGATGAACAGACTGGATAATTACAGGCTTTCATAATGATGCAAGGAATTATTTGGTATTATTTTTAGAAGGCTTATGCGACTTTTTCCTTTTTTAAAATTCAGGCATAAATTATCAGCGAAGAAAATGGTAAGTCAAAATTATTTACAGTGTGAAGGAGTGATGGACGGAGAGAGGAAGAAAGGATGGGTCATGCAATATTAAAAAAAAAAAATACCTGGATACTGCAAAGAGGTCATAATATCTAGGAATCTAAGGTAACTAAGATTGAGTTCATCAGCTGGGATCTGAAAACAGCATGCCTGACTTCACTGGAAAGAACCAAGTGCAGGCGGCATGGCTATGGTATGTGTGTATCAAACAGAACGCAGCAACAGAAAAAAGTGCAAAATGTGGTCTTGGTCTTTCTGGACCAAATCCAACTATCTATTTTCTTTCAGATAAATAAATATACATTTCTAGAAACCAAATATAAACCCTCAACTCACTCTAGTTCAAGTTCTAGTTAAAGTCAGAGTTACTTCCCTTAAACCAAAAGTAAGACTTAGAGAAAAAAAGTATTATATAAAGAATGATTAAATAAGCAAAAAGTTTTTAATTAGGAACAATAATCAGCCTTTGCTTTAATGCCAATGAATCCAATGGGTTTTGCTCTAACTTTGGCATAGCTAGTGCAAAAAGAGACTAATTTTTAAACTTCAAGTTACTTGTGTTATTGATAACAGATTAAAATTACCTCTAAGTAATTCACTCTTGGGTTACTGCTGTTAATTTGTTTTTGGAACATAATGAAAATTTTTGAAAATGAGTAGGTTTTTGTCTGCTACATAACCTTTATATTAGTAAAATTTATAATTAACTATGAACATTTAAAAAAGATTACGTTTACCTTCTATTAACAGATGAATATGACATAAAACATATGTTAGGGTTGACCTTGTGTTTTATTTTTCTATCTACATTTATCCATCCAGCCATACACACACAAACACACAGCCTTGTGTGCTTCCTTCCCTCCTTTAAATACAAATTTGTGTGTGTGTGTGTGTGTGTGTGTATCTGTATCTATATCTCACATACTGAGTCTTTTGAAAATTTCTAAATGTAACAGTCTAAGGCAGATACCACAGGACACCAACCCACACAACAAATATTCACTCAAAGTCATTGATAAAAGAAATTCAAACTGCTTTTAAGTTAATCAACCATTTCTCTGCACTTACGCAAATCTTAACTACCAATGAGTAAATCAAAGAGCTCGACTTCAAAAAGATCCATTTGGACCATCTGATTTTTAATTAATAGAACAACTATTTCTTAAGAACTCTCATGAAAAAGTCTAAGCCAACATTTTGAAACTGAACATAAAAATCATATAAGGTATTTGTTAAAGATGTACAATCCAGGTCCTAACTCCATATTTACTCTTTAGGTCTGGAAGGGGCCTGGGAATCTGCAGTTTCAACTAATACCCCAGATAACTTCAGGGATCCAAGAAACAGATAAACTCTTAGCTGGCACCAGTCAAGCTTTTAGACTCACATGGTAAAAAACTAAATAAGCAGTTACTAAAACAGTTTTCAATTACTGTCACAAAAGCAGATAAGAGACTGACAGCTGGGATTTCCTCATAGAGAAGTTGAAGGAATTCAAATACAATGCTCTTTGCCAAATTATTAAGAATTTAGGTTAAAAGAAGCATAGACAGGAGGGGCACAAAAAGGAATAAAAGGATACTATATTTCAAAATGATTCTAAGATGTTCATAATGGAGGAAATATAATTTATGTGAAATGGACAAGACTGGATAATATCCACTTTGCATTTTGGGTTTCACAGTGAGAAAAAGCCACAAGGATGGCTTTTAGACTAGCAGCCATAGTGAGATTAGAAGGTGAAGGCTAAGTGCTATCACCATGTTTCCGAATAATGTTCATCCCTAATTTGCTCAGTCTCATATACACTTATAACCCTGTAGCTGTTGCTTATAAAGCAAGAAGTCACAACTATGGAAAATCCAAGGCTGTAATACTTTCTGAGCAACTTTTTTATTTTTTATTTTATTTAGATAGAAGGGAAGGGAGGGAGAAAGAGAGGGAGAGAAACATCAATATGTGGTTGCCTCTCATGTGGCCCCCCACTGGGGACCTGGCCTGCAACCCAGGCATATGCTCTGATTGGGAATTGAACCAGTGACCTTTTGGTTCACAGCCTGCGCTCAATCCACTGAGCTACACCAGCCAGGGCTTTCTGAGCAACTTTTAAGTGTAAAATTGGACTACTTGACTAGTACCAGACAACAGAAGTATATGAGCACAGGAGGTCACACGTCAAAAGCACCAGTTTAAAAGTCTACTTCTGAGACTTCTGGCCAAGAGGGAGGCATAGGTAGACACACTGTGCCTCCTCGCACAACCAAAAGAGGAAAAACAGTAACTTAAAAACAAAAACGAACCAGAACTGACAGAAAATAGAACTGTATGGAAGTCCGACAACCAAGGAGTTAAAGAAGACACGTTCATCCAGACCGGTAAGCGGGCAGAAGGCGAGCAGCGAAACAGCAGTTTGTGGAGTGGTAAGGGCAATGCTGCAGCTGCCCAGAGAGACCTGTAGCCCGCGTACCTGGTGAAATCGCGGCCGGAGCACTTGGCACAACCTGTGGCTGGCCTACCCGGACCCACCAGGGCCCGAGACTGGTGGACCGGGTGGTCCCTCCCCCAGCGCACACAGGTAAACCGAGAGAAAAAGCTGGGGAACGGAGCAGACCGCGCAATCCACCATTGCGGGGAAATAAAGCCTCAACCATCGATTGAAAACACCTGCGGGGGTTGAGGCGGTAATGGGAGGAACTCCTACAGCCTCACAGGAGAGTTCATTGGAGAGACACACAGGGACTTAGAACTACACAAACCCACCCACCCAGGAACCAGCAGAGAAGGACCCAATTTGCTTGGGGTAGCAAGGGAAGTGACTGAAAGCCGTCAGAGAGTGGAGGAAGCACCACTGTTCCCTGCTCAGGCCCCGCCCCGCCCCCACAGAGTCACAACCGCCCTGGTAAACACCTAAGGCTCCACCCCTTAAAGTACCAAGCATGAAGAGAAAGGGAAGGATGGCCCAAATGAAAGAGCAGATCAAAACTCCAGAAAAAATACAACTAAGCGATAAAGAACTAGCCAACCTATCAGATGCAGAGTTCAAAACACTGATAATCAGAATGCTCACAGGATTGGTTGAATTTGGTCGCAAATTAGATGAAAAAATGAAGACTACCCTAAGAGAAATAAGGGGAAATATACAGGGAAACAATAGTGATGGGAAGGAAACTGGGACTCAAATCAACAGTGAGGACCAGAAGGAAGAAAAAAACATCCAACCAGAAAAGAACGAAGAAACAAGAATTCAGAAAAATAAGGAGAGGCTTAGAAACCTCCAGGACATCTTTAAACGTCCCAACATCCTACTCATAGGGGTGCCAGATGGAGAAGAGGAAGACTAAGGGATTGAAAACTTATTCGAACAAATAATGAAGGAGAACTTCCCCAAGCTGGCGAAGGAAATAGATTTTCAGGAAGTCCAGGAACCTCAGAGAGTCCCAAAGAATTTGGACCCAAAGAGGAACACACCAAGACACATCATAGTTACATTACCCAAGATTAAAAATAAGGAGAGAAACTTAGAAGCAGCAAGAGAAAAGAAGACAGTTACCTACAAAGGAATTCCCATAAGACTGTCAGCTGATTTCTCAAAAGAGACTTTGCAGGCAAGAAGGGGCTGGAGAGAAGTATACCAAGTTATGAAAGGCAAGGACCTACATCCAAGAATACTCTATCCAGCAAAACTTTCATTTAGAATGGAAGGGCAGATAAAGTGCTTCTCAGATAAGGTCAAGTTCAAGGAGTTCATCATCACCCAGCCTTTATTATTTGAAATGTTAAAGGGATTTATTTATATAAGGCATGGAGGGATATCAACAGGAGAGAGGGAGGGGGAGAGAGGAGGAACAAGAACAGAGAATAAGTAGCATAAGCGATAGGGAGAAAACAGACAGGGGGAGGTTAAGAATAGTATAGGAAATGTAGAAGCCAAAGAACTTATGTGTATGGCCCATGGACAAAAATTAAAGGGTGGAGAATGGGGGAGGTATGGGGCAGAGGGGAATAAAGGCAGGAAAATGGGACAACTGTAATAGCATAATCAATAAAATGTATTAAAGAAATAAAATAAATAAAATTCTACTTCTAATTCCATCACAGTAACATGATTCAACAAAATAACAGAATTCTGTTTCCTGTATTGGCAGACAAAATATTTTTAAAAACTGTTTAAAGAAATGAAAATCAAGAGTAGACTAAAGAAAAACACAAAGGGAATTTGATCCTTGGAAGCAGGAAACCACACTGGGTGAGAACTGTGGTGTATCTCGAATATATACACAATCAGAAAGTGTGATGTTGACTATATGCAGGTCCAAAAATAACAGCCACGGATGATATGTTGGAAAGAATTGAGAAAATGTGAATAACAATTGGTTATTAGTTGATATTAAGTATTACTGTTAATTTCCTTTAGTATGATAATGGTACTGCGGTTATTTAGGAGTACTGCGGTTCCTTTTAGGAAACAAATATTAAATTGTTTTTAAGGTTAAATGTCACGATATCTGCAACTTATTTTCAAACAGTTCAGCAAAAACACTGCCACACACAAAGCATATATAGCAAAATGTTATTACAGAACCTAAGTGCTGATTATATAGGTGATCACTGTACTATTTATTATTCAACTTCTGTGAAAATTCTCATAATAAAAGTTTTTGGGTTTTTAGGGGGGCGTGGGGTACTTACGAGCATTCCTCAAAGACTTTGACCCTTTCGCAGCCCTCCGGAGGTTCCCTTTTGAACATATAGCTGTTGTTAGGTTTTGGTGAGGTTGCATATTTGGGCAAAGGAGAGTTGTTCCCATTCTCTACAATAAATGACATGCTGGATTACTAAGAAATACTACTATGTGAATGCATAGTCATACTATATTTAATTGTTCTTGTTTTTCCCCAACACCATAAACTACTTGAGGGTAGAAACAGTGTTGTACTCATCAACATCATCCCAATATATAACACAATTCCTGGTAAAGAGGAGATAATGTTTGTTAAATAAATGCATAAACAAATAAAAGCCTAGGCCTCGCTTACTGATTTATTTTTATTCTACAGAGAGCAAACAGATTCCAATGGCACTCCAATCTCAGTACAGTAACTGAAATGGTTCTTCACTGGCTGTTTATAATTCACTTCGGAATTTCTCAGTTTGAGTTCTTAGCTCCTCAGGTTACACTCTCTGCTCCAGGTGACCAGATCCACATATGCATTGCACGCCAAAGACTTCCTTCTGCCTGTCAACTTCTCCACACCCAAGAGATCCTTCTCTGCTGATCTTCCAAAACTGCCTTCAATGTCTGGCTCAAAGTTTCTGAAATCTTTCCAAATTGTAACCATATCACAGGGAAAACTTTTTACTCTGGTATTCCTGTTTAGAACTGATGTCCTAAATTTATATACTATATTAACTTGAAACATCTTGATATGTTACATATGTGTTCTGAATTTTCTGTCTGTGTTAGGTAAGCTACAAATTCCTTGCACAGAGCAGCACTGTGGCTCTGTTTTCTTATCAGAGAAGCTCGTCACTCACTAATCTCTTAAAATCAAATACAGGACAAAAAATTTATGACATGCTATCAAAGGGCAGATTTTACTGACCATGGTTTTTAAAATTTTGCGGGGTACACTTGATTGAGCACTAAGTACCAAGAGCTGAGCTAAATGGTTTGCATTCACTGCCTCTTTTAATCCTCACAATAAATACAGGAAGTAGTTAATTATGCAGATTCCTAACAAGAAACACGTGGCCCAAAGTGTTTAAGTAACTGGGTGTCAAACCTGTATGCACACTGAAATCACTGGAGCATCTCTAGTGCTTATGTCCTACAACTCCCAGGGACTGTGATTTAACTGGTCTGGAGTACTGGCCTTGAATAGCTGTGCTTTATTTAACCTAAAAGCTGGCAAAAGGGTCCAAATAATAACATTTTATAATGGCCCACAGTCTGAAGTGACTTCTTCAGAAAATCTTATGTTCTCTGGACATGCCATAGTTTCAATAATTTAGGTGACTGGTAGAAATGGCTAGTTGTAACAATGAAACATTTTAGGATATTCAATACACTGTGAATATCAGGTCCCAACTAAATGACTACTGAACTGAGATGTAGAATTTACAAATAAGTATTCTGCTATTGCTCCGAAGCACATGCAGTAACTAGGATTAGGCTAACAAAATAGTGCCCTCAAAAAGACAAATGAAAGGTCCTACTTATTGTAAAAGGTAAGAATATTAGTAATTAAATTAATTAATTAGTAATTAGTAATTCAAACTGCTTAGGTCTCCAAATTTTTCAAGTTGCTTAAGTAGTTTAATACTCTAAGTAGCCCTCCAACCTTTTACTCCAGGTTTCCCTTGAATACTCATTTTGTACTGATATAAATCAGCTTGGTTCTTGTTAGAAGTATCTCAAATATACATCCTAAAAATCTCTAATTTAGTATAATAGGTAATAAAAGCATGACTACTAAGGAGAAAGAGAGAATAAATGGCTTTTCAGGACAAATGTTCATCTCATTTATAACAAAAAGAATGTTTCTCACTAATAAGGAATTTGTATTAACAGTTGCAAAAAAAGAAAGGAACAAATAAAAGCCCATAAACCCACCCAACTTGACCATCACCCAAGCACACTACAGTAAAAACCTACTGTTTCGGACTCCTATTTAAAAAAATAATTTTAAAAAATTTATTTTTAGAGAGTGGGAAAAGGGAGGGAGAAAGAAAGGGAGAGAAACATCAATCGGTTGCCTCTTGCACTCCCTCAATCAGGGACCTGGTCCACAACCCAGACACGTGCCCTGACCAAGAATCAAACTGCTGACCCTTCACATTGTGGAACGACACCCAACCCACTGAGCTACACTGGTCACTGCTGTACTGCAATTTTTTTAAATCTATGTTTTGAAGCATCTTTACCTTAGTAGCCTTAAATGTGTTTTGCTAGAAAATAAACAGGATAAAAGATAAAATAGGTGGTATTCCCTTATCATCTGGTAACAAATTCCTCCTGCATTGTACCTTTATCTCTGGGATCAGCAAGCAGGTCATCAGCTGAACAAGGGCTCTCTTCGCTACCTTCGTTGGAGATGGTGAGGAATGACGTGGGGGACACAGACTGAGAGCGGCTGCTGTTGTTGCTTCCCCGGTCTGCCCCGCCGGGGGTCTGTGTGTCGATGCTGCGTGTGCTGCTGCTTCTCTGTACAAGGGGGGGAGGCGCGCGGTGGCCATCTGGAATATCTTGCGGCTGTTAATAAAATTTTTAAATATATGTATATTTATCACTGATTTTGAAATTCACACAGAAATGTCCTCAGTGTCGACCTTCCCACTGTTTCAGAAGACTCAAATCCGAAACCCCCGACTTAGTAGGTCTAACGAGAAAGGAGCCTGTGTGTTGCTCCAGTGGTGGCATCCCTGTCTACTCCGACTGCCCTGCTAGAATCGAGCAGCACGGGTCTGGCACCTGACAGGTGGTCAAGGCTTGCTGACTGATAAATTGCCCTGAATTACTTATCATGAGCTAAATACTACTTTAAAAATTATAAAGAAGGGGCATGGTAAGGTGAGAAATCTAGGTTTAACATTAGGTTCTAAATTAGAAGAAAATATTATCCATTGTGGGAACACGCAATACCTGATGTAAGGCCCTGTTCAACCTTCTTCCCCTGCCAGCTCTTCCTGAAAGAGTATTTTCAATGAAACCTTCCTACATGAGGAAGAGGTTAATCATGACAGTATTAATTTTAGGGGGGAATCAAGAACAATCTGAAAAAAGCGTGTGCGGCACACTTACCAGGGAAACCAGTTTCATGTTCATCTCTGGCTCATTTACATAAGCAAAAGGTTCCTCTCTCATGCAGTATGGAGGAGAGGGTGTGGGGAATTCTAATCTAAATCAATCTTTAATTTTAAGGGTTCTCTAATCTAAATCAACCTTTAACCTTAAGTATCAATAAAATACTACTTCAAACCCTTCGATTCTTCTTTCACTGATAAAAAAAGCTTTAATACACTGTGTCATGGTTTTAAATATAAATGGGAAATTTTTTTCACTGTTTTACATATGAATCATTCTTATGTGTATTATAGTTAGTAGAACAGTGTACATTCTTATATGCATGATAGGTACGCAGAGCTGATATTATAGTTAACCAAACAGTAAGTGACAAACAATAAGAAACAGGGAGATTCATGTTTAAAAAGGATCTGGTGTCATATGCCTCCCTCCCCAACATATAAGTAATCTAAATTTTTGTTAAATGGAGTTATAGCAATTAGAAATATACTATACTTGTCTAGTGATTTTTAAATACAGATAAGCAAAAAAGTTTCTGTTCAAGAATCCAAATTTAAGTCACATCAACTGTTTCTGAGATTCAAGAAATGAAAAGTTTTCATTCTCTCTCAGTAAGAAGACACTAAAGTAAATATGGAAAACAAAATTGTGAAATTTTTAATAACTAGAAGAGTTAATGTGTAAGGATACTTACCATAAGTTGTTCTTCCTTTTCCCCGGTCTCTTTAATTATTATTTCAATCTCCTGATTCAATCCTTCCACACTATTCCGGAACCGGGAGCCTGTCGATTTGGTGATGGGAATTACTGGAATAAGTGTACTCTTTTGAACAGGAGCCTTCAGAATAAGTGGCAAAGGGGGAAAAGAGAGATTTAATACCACACTTTATTTCTCCCTTACTCTTTTTTTTAATGGCATTTTTTAAATTGTTGTTCAAATACAGTTGTCTCCATTTTCCCCCTACCACTCTCCTCCACCCCACCCATCCTCATCTCCCACCCTCGATCCTACCCCCTTCTTTGTCTTTGTCCATGTGTCCTTTATACATGTTCCTTGATGACCTTCCCCTTTTTCCTCCAGTTGTCCCATCCCTCCACCCCTCTGGTTATTGTCAGTTTGTTCTTCATTTTAGTGTCTCTGGTCACATTTTGTTTGTTTGTTTTGTTGATTATGTTCCACTTATAGGTGAGATCATGTGGAATTTGTCTTTTACCACTTGGCTCATTTCACTTAGCATAATGCTCTCCAGATCCATGCATGTTGTCATGAACGGCAGAAGCTCCTTTTTTCTGCTGCATAGTATTCCACTGTGTAAATGTACACAATTTTTTGATCCACTCATTTACTGATGGACATTTAGGTTGCTTCCAGCACTTGGCTATTGTAAATTGTGCTGCTATGAACATTGGGATGTATAGGTTCTTTTGAATTGGTGTTTCAGGATTCTTAGGGTATAACTCCAGCAGTGGAGTTGCTGGGTCAAAAGGCAGTTCCATTTTTAGTTTTCTGAGGAAATTCCATACTGCTTTCCACAGTGACTGCACCAGTCTGCATTCCTACCCACAATGTACTAGGGTTCCTTTTCTGCACAGCCTCACCAGCACTTCTTGTTTGTTGATTTGTTTATGATGGCCAATTTGACTGGTGTAAAGTGGTATCTCATTGTGGTTTTAATTTGCATCTCTCTGATGGCTGGTGATGCTGAGCATTCTTTCATATGTCTCTGGGCCCTCTATACATCCTCCTTGGAGATATGTCTGTTCAGGTTCTTTGTCCATTTTTCAATTTGGTTGATTATCTTCCTGGAGTGGAGTTGTGTGAGTCCTTTATATATTTTGGAGATCAAACCTTTGTCCGAGGGGTCATTGGCAAATATATTTTCCCATATGGTTGGTTCTCTTTTCATTTTGCTGATGTTTTCTTTAGCCGTGCAGAAGCTTTTTATTTTAATGTAGTCCCACTTGTTTATTCTTTCCTTTATGTCCCTTGCTCTAGTGGACATATCACTGAAAATATGGCTGCATGGGATATTTATTTCTCTAGACTGAAAAAACATACTTCTAGTCGACATGAGTAACTCTAAAATAAAACAAAATAAAGTTTATAGGCCTCACAAAAAGTGTGAGCAATCAAACCTGCTCCTCAATATACACAGAATACAACTTACCGTATTTTGCTGTGCATAATGTTCTCCCATGTATAATGTGCACCCACGTTTTTGGACCAAACTTTCAGGGAAAAAAATCTTTCATTTTAATTTTTTAATTCTATTATTTGTTCATTTAATTTTAGAAACAAAACTGATTATTGTACTTCAGGGCACCCTTTGCATATGGCTATTGTTATTGCTTTCTAGAGGTACATTTTTAACACATAAAGATAAATAAAAGAATTATAAACATTTATATAGATACAGAATTAGTACTACCCATGTACAATGTGCATCTGTACTTTTCCCTCAAAATTTGGGCAAAATGGTGTATGTTATACATGGCAAAGTACTGTAAGGCCAAAACCCCATTGAGGTAGACTCTCAGAAGTTTATTTACATCTATGAGATACTATAAAGGGAACAAGGATAAAAGAAAGTACTAAAAGAATGTCAGTCTCAGAAATTCTTTCATAATTTTAAGAAAGTTCAAATTTCAGACATAACTTTAAAGTCCCCTAGTGCCATAGTTAACTACAGTCACAGCAAGACTGAAATGAGAATAAGATAACTGTAAAATTTAATTATTTATATTTTCCTTGTAATGATTAAATAAAATGATTAAATTTTATGTAATTACTAAAAAAAATACAATTTTTTTCAGGAAAGAAAAAGATATAAATCACTTTCTTTTTTCCAAAGCCTATCTCTAATTTTTAAAAAATGTCTTTTTTTTTCACTGATAGTTACTACTTTTTAAAAGAAATAACTGATTATATAATTATGGTATTTTACTTGATTTCCTGACAAAATACTCAAAATAAAATATGAAACTTAATAGCAACAGTGTGCCAGAAGATCATCTTGTACATTGTCCTGCTGCCTGGTAAAGAAATGTGATTAACTCATCCTTCATCTGGAGGTTTCTTTGAAAAACTTCCCTTTCTCAGGAAGGTGAGCAAGAAGAAAAGGTAACAGGGCCTCTAATCAATTATTACACTCAATTGATAATCTTGTCATCTGATATAGAACTTAATGTTAAACCTGTATTTGTCCTCTTTTATTCCTGCTCACTTATAAAATAGAAAAATTTTAAAAATAGGCATAACACAACAACAATCCTTGGAAAAGGTAAGAAATTGGTGAGAAAAAGCTTCAATCTACAGTGCCAAGGCAGCAGTACTTCTTCATTGCTTGTTGTTGGGCCCCTGAGAGTCTCACTTTCCTGCCATGTAACGTGGGAACACAACCACCCGCTGGGAGTGGTGCTGAGAATGAAATGAGAGGACATGCGGCACAGTGACCGGGCCCATAATGGATGGATGCTCAGTAAATAGTAGCTACAATTTTTACTGTTTTTCCTATCATGTATTTTATTCTTAACATAATCCTTTGTTGTCTTTTCAAAAATTTCTTAAAGTTTCACTTTTTTCACAAATTCCCATATCCTTGACAATCATCAGAAGCTATCAACTATATATAAAATGGGTTAGCAAACTTTTTCTTGCTTTCTACTTGTGAAGGGACCCTATCTAATTTCAATTCGGTTAAAGAGAAATGCTCCTAGGATGAGCCAACAAGAGTAGTTCATAAGGTTCTATTAAGGAATCAAAGTAGCTAAAGGTTTTTCCCTACTAAAAGACTTTACAACAGAGGTATCATTACTGTCCTCAATCTTCAGGTGAGGTAGCTGAGACTTAGAACAGGTTATTTGTCCAAGGTCTGGTCCCATTCTCAGTGCTTACCTCTCTCTATTATTCTGCTTCCAACATACTAAATTGATAAGACAAAAATATGGTAATAAAAATATGGAAAATTAGCTCTGTCTCCTAGAAGTCGTAAAACAGATCACCTAAAGAAAATATCATTTTCTCAACTTAATATTTTGGTTTTTTTAAAAATGAAGGCTGTGATTCAATATTTAATCAGTTTCAAATGTGCTTTTGCATCCTACACAGTTACCTATGAAATAACACATCACCAGCAAAACAACAAATCCCTTCTCTGGATTTTGTAATATCTGTGCTCCTACCTGACACTGGTTAATTGCCGAATGGTTGCCATGGAATGGAGACTGTCTTTCTTTATCTCGGTGATGCCGACTGCTGTGTTTACTTCTCTGCAGTTGCTGGCGTAATTTTGCAATCTAAAAAGGAGAAAAATAACAAGTGCATCAGAGTGTAATCCACACTACATAAAACACCCTAGCTTAATAAGAATCAGTAAAATTCAGCCTTAAAAAATGTTTTGAATTTTTTAAACTATATCACAAAATCTGATTTAGTGTACATAATTTTCATATATACACATACAGGGGTGCATATGAGTATATATGTGAGAAAACATTTTTAAAGATTGTATTTATTTATTTATTTTTTTAGAGAGGGGAAGGGAAGGAGAAAGAGAGGGAGAGAAACATCAATGTGTGGTTGCCTCTCACATGGCCCCCACTGGGGACCTGGCCTGCAACCCAGGCATATGCCCTGACTGGAAATCAAACTGGCAACCCTTTGGTTTGCAGCCCACACTCAATCCACTGAGCTATGCCAGCCAGGGCTGAGTGTATATTTTAAAGAGAAACAAAATTATGTTTCAATATCATTCTGAGCCTTCCCACTTCCCAAGTACTAACCAAGTTTTCAGCACTCAGAATAAATTATATTACAGCCCCAACTGGTGTGGCTTAGTGGATTGAGCGCTGGTCTGCGAACCGAGGGTCACTGGTTGGATTCCCAGTCAGGGCACATGCCTGGGTTGCAGGCCAGTTGGGGGCACATGAGAGGCAAGCACACATTGATGATTCTCTCCTTCTCTTTCTCCCTCCCTTCCCCTCTGTCTAAAATTAAAACTAAAAAAAAAAAAAAAAGAATAAATTATATCACAGCTTTCACAAAGAATTAAAAAATAATGGTAATTATTCTCATTGCCCCTATGAATCACATTTTATTTAGATTTCTTTATCAAATACCTTGCCTTCAACAGCTCGAAAATTTAAAGTATTTAAAAATCAATTCAAACAAAATGCATTCACAGATACAATCTTTAAATATAATTTTAATCAATATCCAATATTATTCCTAGACTGAATTTTTGTTTTATTTCTACATTATATGTAAAATGCAAATGTTATAAGCACAGGCGAAAATGGTAATCATAGCACAGTGACATAATCAACTTGGTCACACTGGGTTATTCAATTGCAAGAACATTACCATTATACATAGAAATAGTAAACGTGAATTTGTTACAGCATCACAAGTTTATACATATGACATTTGTATTATATGACCAGGCACAAACTCTCAATAAAAAGATAGAAAACACTCTCAGATAAGTAACGTGTACATTTCTGGATTCGAATCTTTATCCAATTATAACTTTTTCTGTTACTTCTCAAATAAACAAACTAAAAACAACAACAAAATACCCGCCCCCCACATACAATGGAAACTAACAAATTCCTGCTGCCCACAATTTCAAGGAACCAGCTAGCCAACACAGGGGTCCAATTTCTACACCCTCTTTCTTGGAATCATTTTCCTGACCTCCTTAAGTTGATCTGTACTGCCCCAGGATGCTGATCGCTTGTGAGACCCTTTCTTCTTTTCAGAGTATTCTTCAGCCCATGCACTCTCTGTCTATAATGGAAAAAGAGAGGAAAGGAGAATTTCAGTAAAATAGTTAAGGATGGACCTTGAGGGAATTATTCTAAATGAAGTAAGTCAGACAGAGAAAAGGCAAATGCTGTATGTGCAATCTAAAAAACAAAACACAGAAAGAGAGATCAGATTTGTGGTTACCAGAGTCAGGGGGTAGATTTGTGAAGGAATTGGAAGAGGGTGGTCAGAAGGCACAAACTTACAGTCATAAGGTAAATACTGGAGATGTAATTACAACACGATAGTTGTAATTACCACTGCTGTATGGTATATTTGAAAATGGCTAAGAGTAGATTGTAAAAGTTCTCATCACAAAGAAAAAAATTATTTTAGAACTATATGAGTGATGAATGATATTAACTAAATTTATTGTGGTAATCATTTCACAGCACATGTATATCAAGTCATTATGCTGTACACCTTATACAGTGCTGTATGTCAACTGGTACATCTCAAGAAACCTGAAAAAAATGCCCTTTCTAAAAATAAAAAATATACCATACTTTTCTATTATAAAATATAGTCCCATTGCAGAAGAATAAGATATTAGAAAATATTTAAAGTAACACAAATTACCCACAATTCTTCCAGCTCGTTACTTA